>JAIUZE010002636.1:0-23302 GCA_022085475.1 Heliosperma pusillum | reverse complement strand
ACGAGTCGGGAAAAGTCAACGGAAGTCAAAGTTGACTGAAAAGTTCGAGAAAAGTCGAAGATGACTTAAAAGTCAAGAAAAAGTTTATGACGACTTAAAAGTCAAGAAAAGTCGATGACGACTTTTAAAAAGTCAAGGGAAGTCAAAGACGACTTAAAAAGTCAAGAAAAGTCAAAGATGACTAAAAACGGTCTTTTCATGAAATCTCTCAGAAATTCAAAATACGAACGCGGAATTTCAAAATAAGACTCGGAACAAAAATTCCTATTTTAAAAACTTAAGTTCTACTGAAAAGTGTTAGTAAATATTTTTACTAGAAAAATCGGGTACTTTTCGGGTTGTTACAATCACCCCTCCTTTAAAAAGTTTCGTCCTCGAAACTTAGAAGAAGGAAAGTAACATATATGTAGGTCCATTTCAAAACTGTTAAAAATATATTTGTAATAAAAATATAGGGTCTTATTAATGGAACGGAAGGTTCTCGTCAGCTGTTAAGAACATCGACGTCCCAAGTCAAAGACTTCAAAAGATACATTTTCGCATCAATAAATGAGAAAACTAGTTATCGAACGTCTCCAATAACAAGTCTCAACACTCCTTGACGGTAAAATACTTGAAATCATAAAACATTTCCAAAAGCTTTTAAATAAAAAAAATTTTATAGTAAGGATAATAACTCTATTATCTATTCCTAAAATTTCTAACTAAAGCTTATAGTAGTATATCTAAGAGTAATGATACTCAATAGAAGGAACTGAATATTCGAAAGAATAAATCGAATAGAAAGAAAGAAGAAAGAAGAAATAAATCACAAAACTATCTTCCATCTATGACAAGTCAAATGTCGATCGCAACTCGACAACACTAACTGCAACCGAATCCAGTCCTCAAGAGAGTGCAATCAATCCTCAACATTTTCCATCATCGGATTCCTACCAAATATTTCCTAAGCATGGCCCATCGAGTAACAACTCCCAATTATTCAAATTCAATTAGAATCTTCTAAAGTCCATCGAAACTATTATTGGAAATCACCATCAAAATATTTATAATTAAGGAAACAAGACCGCTAACAACCACAAAGTAAAGGACTTACTATGAAATCCTTTAATCCAATTTATTCCAAAAATTCATTACCCCAACTTATTTACAATGAACTTTCTCATCTTCAAAAGTCAAAACACAAATCCTTAAAAGAGATTAGTTACCATATCTCATTTCACATAACTTTTGCCAATTATAGGGCAATGCGACCGTAAATCAATTTATTTAGCTCCATCAAACTCTCCATACATCGGTTTTTGCTTATAACAATATTCCTCAAGTTTGGTCATCCAAATCAAAAATTCCACATGGTAATTATTCCCATTAGGGTCCAACATTTAAAACAACTATTTTTCCAAGTAACCTTTAAAGAACCACTAAAATCCTTAACCACAACAACCAACCAACATTATGCTTAATTCGATCCTCAAAAAGAAATGATATTGCAACTTAAAGTTTTCATAGTCTAAAACCACTAAGAGACTTTCCTCCTAAGTTTATCCTCAAATCCTTATAATCATCTAAACACGGAACTAGCTTAATAGGATGGCTAGGTACCATATTCGCAACTTCTTATTTACTCCAAAATAGACATATCATAAGCATGGTCTTCAAACCAATACTAAACTTCTAAGTCCAAAAGACTAAATTACTAATGAGTTAAAAAGTCATAGCCAACTCATTCGATCTTACACCATCGAATATCATGAACTATTTACACACAATTCATGACAAGTATCTAGCATTAAAATCATTAAACATACCTTACCAAACCTTCCTCAAGGATACCAACTCTCACCACCATAGGGTGAAATTAGATCTATACCATTTTCCTCAAATCACAAGTTCATTCTAACAAACACTAATATTCCACAAGATTCAAAGTTCTTCCGACTAAGTATAATATACCACAATCCGATGGTGATGACATCCATAAAAATGTTACAGGAGGGAGGTAAGGATACCAATGGTAAGATGGAGAAACTATCAAGAGAAATTTCCAAGAGGCAATTAGGTTGGAAGGGAAAGAAGCACCTAGATAGAAGGAAGAGAGCATAATACAATAAGGACGAGAGAATTCAAAGATGAAGAAGGAATTCACTTCCATTAAGCTTATAAATCTTCAAAACTTCGGTAGAGGATACTCCTTCTAGGTAACACATATTCCCCCATAAGGCGTAAAATTGCTCCTAGCAACTTGGCTAGCCACCCAAGCATAGCCTCCTTGGCAATTGTCTTCTTTATGAGGAGGGACCTGGTTGGCAGTAACAACTATCTCTTCTACACGAGGTCCAACCGTCTTCATAAGAAACAAAACAAATTAAGTTACTCCTAACAATTAGCATAAACAAATAGACTACAACATAAATCCTAATCTACCCATCCTACCATTCTATCTCACCAGTTCATTATTTTAATAAGGTCAAGTTATTTTATACAAGGGTACACAAACGTGCGTCGGGAGCAAAAATGCTCTGATACCAACTGTGACACCCTCAAATTTGCGGAAAGAAAAAAATAATTTAAATACATAACGAAGGGTGTCATACATAAAAAGGTTCATTACAAAAGAAAATTTATATTATACATAAAAATTATACAAGACGGGAGACGTATCTCCCGTATAAATACGGAAATAAAAGAGTGTATAATAATATACAATCTAAGAACCGAATATAGGTCCAAGGCAATACTTCGCTCGCTAGCTCGTCAATGTACCCAATGTATGCATTCACCACCTGTTCGACCGCATTAAATATAAACACGGAAGCCACAGTCAGTGGGGAGTAACTCCGAGTTCTCCCAGCCACGAAATGTCGAGTTTAAAGAAACATGAATAACATAAAAGCAATGTATATGGAAAATACAAAACTTAAACATATATGATATGCTTTTCATGTTATGAAACAGATAACTAACAAATAACCTAGCATGTGACAGCTATCATGTGAGACCGATAATAAACTATGACTCGAGGTAGGGAAGCTGGTATGCTAGCTCAGAGGTTCCTCTCAGAAACATGGCCGTGATACACCCAAACCCTAATCAACACGTAATCATGTGAATCAGTTAACAACCCGTTAATCCAAACTTACAATCTAGCCCGGCTTGCATCTCACCTTATAGAAATCATAGAATCAGACAAACATTGAAAGCCCAATTTACGTTAGCAAACAGGCATAAGTTCTTAGGACAGTCAATAGTCGACTTCTGTAACTCGAGGCTATACCACAAGGTAGGAAAACATCCTAGTCCTAGCTGATCAGACCTAGCGACAACAGCTATTCCATTCCCCGTCCCATGACATAACCGTCTATGAGAAACTCTACTAGGCGACCCCCTAAGCAGAGATGGCGAGTACTTAAGCTGGCTCCCTTCCCAAAGCGGAACTCTTAGGATGCCATGCCCCGACTTGGAGATAAGCCCCCCAGGCCGTGACACAAAAGCTATCAAGCAGTGAACTATATACTCGTTAAAGATAGTAAGGCCTATCAATGTCATGGTCCAAGCTACGCATTTAGAATTAGCATGGTCAAGACGCCATATACTCATAATTCTCTATGGGTACTTAGTCAACACGACACCAACCATATAATAAAACAGTCACGGGAAAAACATCCTATCATGTGACTAATTGCATATCAATAATAATCAAATATCATAGCGCCTCATATCTACTAAGGCTAATTCATAATTAAATACAACCTCACTTGAAGACAAATCCCCGACCCGAGTCCCGCGACGGTCATCAGTCAAATCGGGGCTGACTAGATCTTAGTTTGACCAAACCCGTTGGATCAAACCGGCTAGAAACAGAGTCTTTATCACATAGACATAAAATCAACATATTCATTACATGTTATTTTAATAAAACTTCTAACATGTGAAATAGATTATATTATACCCAAAACCCCGTTTGACTTAAAGGATATTAAATTAAACTACGGTCTCGTCTTATAATTTCTAACATGGGAGAAATAATAATTTTATGAAAAACTTTTAAATTAAATATTTTACTTATTAATATTTCTCACTTGCTAATTATTAAAAAACGCGATAAAAATGACGATAACTCAAAAACCGTCACAAGTCCCAAAGTGGGACCCACGGGCTGAGTTGGGCCGGACCCCACATGGGGCTGGACTGGGCCCACGGCTGATTTGGGCTAAAATGGGCTGTTTTGATTAAAATTTCTAAAACCGATTTCTAATATTTTACCGCATGCTTAACATATTTAAAACCCGTCAAAACAACAATTAAACAATCAAACATCGACACAACCCAAAGACCAAAACCCGGACCCACCATGGACCAACCCAGACCGGGTCTGAACCGGCCTGGACCGGCTGGTTTGGTCCGGTTTAGGCTGGTTTTTCCAGCCTTTTCCCACGGTTCCAACATCAAACAACAACCCAATTTCTTTCCAACATGATTTTTATTAACAACCATTTTAACAACCATCATGCAAAAATCATGATTATGAAGAAATCATAAAAATATATCAAGAACACTAACATGTTTATAAATTCATACAACATAATAAAATTAACAACTTATCATTTTACTAACTAAAAATCATAAAATCATAATAATATGAACAAAACTAAAGATGAACCAAAAACTAAAGAAACAAAAGCTAAAGGCTATGTTACTAACTAAAATCATAAATAACCATAACTTGAACAAAAACTAAAGGCTAATAAAAGCTATGTAACATATATTCGTCGAGTAACTCGGAATCGTTACCTTAGCTAGCACAAAATCAAGTAGCACCAAAATATAAGAACTAAGAACTAAGAAACCCGTCTTCTAGTCTTCTCCTAAAATATACGAGTCACCAAACTCGTCTTCAACATCTTCCCCTATAAGAAATGACAAGAAAAACATTATTAGAACTTAAAATATAAATTTCCATAATTAAAGTGTTGAAAACGATCTTGACGGAATTGAAATTAAACCGTACGTGAAGATGGGGAGCGAAGAGGAGAGTCTAGAAATATAAGTTAGGACGGATTTAATTAAGAAATGAAGATTTTATGAAGGTTTTGCTCAAGAACGATGAAGAACAATTGAAGAACACGAAGAACACATGAAGAACGATGAAGAAAGTGATATTTAGATCTTAATTTGATTTGTTGAAAAATGAAAAGTTGTTAGTGAGTAGTGAAGGGTGAGGGAGCCGTGTAATTATAGGCAAAAAGGAATGTCGGGTTTTGAAATTGTTGTTACGTAATTGACTCGCGTTTAATAATTATTTTACGGTAATCGATTAATATAATTAACGATTAAGTTAATTCAACTAAATATCTAGATATTATGATATTATAATCAAAAGAAAGACAAATATCTAGTCCTATTAGAGGACCTAGAAAACCGTGTGGTATGGTGACTGTCGGATTAGTTTTGTAAACGATTTGCGTAATTTTCGTTAACTGATCGATAAAGTTAATAAATATCTAGATATTATGATATTGTAATCAAAAGTAATGAAAATATCAAGCCCTATTAGAGGGTGAATGAGCCGTGTAGAATTGGCAAGAACCGGGTCTGATTTTTTCCTCGATTTGCGAAATCTCCGTTGACGGATCGATAAAGTAACAAATATCTAAGATATTTGTATTAGTTTAATCGTAAGAATTAAAATATCTCAAGTGAGTGGAAAACGATGACATGGGCGCGTGACTCATGCCAAAGTCGAGTTTCGAGTTTGTTACGGGATTTACGATGATTCTGTGGGGAATAGTTAAATGACGTTCGGTTAAAACCGTAAACGTTATTCTTTAATTTCCGAATAAATTCAAAATAATTATATTAAATTATGATAAATCTTAATAAATCTAAATAAAAATAAATCAAAAATATTATTTTTTTAAAGAAAATTTCGGTCTTCATACTTATGAGACGAGTCGGGAAAAGTCAACGGAAGTCAAAGTTGACTGAAAAGTCGAGAAAAGTCAAAGATGACTTAAAAGTCAAGAAAAGTTTAGGACGACTTAAAAGTCAAGAAAAGTCAATGACGACTTTTAAAAAAGTCAAGAAAAGTCAAAGACGACTTAAAAGTCAAGAAAAGTCAAAGATGACTAAAAACGGTCTTTTCATGAAATCTCTCAGAAATTCCAAATACGAACGCGGAATTTCAAAATAAGACTCGGAACAAAAATTTCTATTTTAAAAACTTACGTTCTACTGAAAAGTGTTAGTAAATATTTTTACCAGAAAAATTGGGTACTTTTCGGGTTGTTACATATATATATAGAGCAAAGATCAATTGAGTCCACCCCATTCCCTAGAGTCCTTGAGTCCTATTTTGGACCATTGGATGAAGGAGGATGGGTGGCTGAGATTGGTGCTCCCAAAAGGTAATTAATGGCTTAATTTCCCACTCTCTCTCATCTTTACTAATTAACCACTAATTCCCACCCTAATTCAATATATAACATTTTTCCACCCACCTACTTCTCTCTCATCACACATAATATCATTTCTCTTCCTCTCTCACCAACCTCCACCCACCCAACACCCCCACAAACACCATACCCGACACACAAACACCAACCACCAACACCCACCACCGCCAAAAGTTTCGGCCCACTGCAACCACCACCGACACCACCCCCACAACGCCACCCTCCTACCTCACGCATCCCCGCCTCCCTCCTCCTCTCCTTCATCTTTTTTTTTTCCAGATCCGGTTGGTTGGGTTGTGGTGGTGGTCTTGTGTGTGTCGTGGTGGTCTTGTGGTGGTTAGGGTGGTCATATATGGTGTCGTGGGTGTGTCGTGGTGGTTAGGGTGGTCAGATCTGGTTGGGTTGTGGGAGGTGGCGGTGGTGGGGGGGCTGCCAAGGGTGGGCTCGTAGGTGGAAGATGGTGGTGTTGTCAATGGTGGGTTTATTGTGTTTATTTTTTGGTTTTGTTTGTTTTTCTTTTATTTTTTTTCAGATTTAAAAAAAATGTGTCAAATGTTGACGTCTATTAAAGTAACATATATTATCTATTAAAGTAACACATATTATCTATTAAAGTAACACAAATTCTTTATTAAAGTCACATATATCGTTTATTAAAGTAACACTAATTATTAATTCTAGATCTGAAAAAAAAGGTGTCAAGTAATAATGACTTCTATTAAAGTAACACAAATTCTCTATTAAAGTTACACATTTTATTTATTAAAGTCACATATATCGTCTATTAAAGTTACACATTTTATTTCTTAAAGTCACATATATCGTCTATTAAAGTTACACATTTTATTTATTAAAGTCACATATATCGTCTATTAAAGTTACACATTTTATTTATTAAAGTCACATATATCTTATATTAAAGTAACACACATTATTTATTAAAGTAACACAAAATGACCTTAAAAGTTACACTTGTTGATGTCAGATTTGTTTCTTTTTTTAGTTTTTACTCTTGTTTTCAAATTTTTTTTCTAGATCTACCTTTTTCTAGGTCTACCTTGCTTTTTACATAGTTTTTACCACAATTACACTCATAAATGACTACAGTTACACTCATTCAAGACTACAGTTACACTCATAGAGGACTACATTTACACTCATAGAGAACTACAGTTACACTCGTAGAGGACTACAGTTACATTCATAGAGGACTAAAGTAACACTCATAAATTTGTAGTAAATTACGTAGATTCAACATGTAATAAAATTCAAAAAAATTCACTCAAAATGACCTAAAATTACTAAAGTTACACTCGTAAAATATTAGAGTTACACTCGTAAATCATCAAAGTTACACTTGTAAAATGTTAAAATTATATAAATTCAAATTTTTATGTACAAAACCGTCTTAAAAAAAAATTAAAGTTACACTCCTAAAATGTTAGAATTATACTCGTAAAATGTAAAAAATTATATAAATTTAAATTTATAAGTAATAAACCGTCTTAAAAAAAATATTAAAGTTACACTCGAAAATCATCCAAGTTACACTCGTAAAATGTCAAAATTATATAAATTCAAATTTTTATACAAAACCGTCTAAAAAATATTAAAGTTACACTCGAAAATCAGCAAAGTTACACTTGTAGAATGTTAAAAGTATATATATTCAAATTATTATATCAAAACCGTCTTTAAAATTTAAAGTTACGCTCGAAAATATTAGAGTTACACTCGAAAAGTATTAAAGTTACACTCGTAAGGTGTTAAAATTGTTTAAATTCAAATTTTTGTAGACAAACCGCCTTAAAAACTTAAAGTTACACTCTAAAACATTAGAGTTACACTCGCAAGCATCAAAGTTACACTCATAAATCTCAGCAGCTAAAAAGTGCTCAAAAGTGGTTAAAAGTGTTTAAAAAGTGATTAATGTAAAGCTAGAGAGAGAAAGTTAATTAATTAGTGCATAGGTAATTAATTAGTGATAAGTGTATTTTTTAATCTCCCAAATCTCAGCCATCCATCTCCCTCATCCAATGGCTATGATGAGGACTCAAGGACTCTAAGAAAATGGTGGACTCAATTGAACTAAGCTCTATATATATATATATAGAGAGAGAAAGGTTCAAATGAGTCCATCATATCTTTTGAGTCCTTAAGTCCTCTTATGAGCCCTTAGATCTTTCAAGGTGGGTGGTTGAGATTAAAAGCAAAAAATCACCATTACACTAATCCATTACTTATACACTAATTAATTTTCTTTCTCTCTCTAGCTTAAAGTTGATGACATTTTAGCATTTTTTGGTGTAACTTTTGTCTTCAAGTGTAAATTTTGTTTTTCTACAAGTATACGATTTTACAAGTGTAACTTTCATCTTTTACGAGTGTAACTTTAATCCAAAAAAATGTAACTTTATACTAAAAACTGATTTTAAAACACGTTTTTGACATTTTACGTATTTTTAGAGTGTAACTTTAGCCTTTTACAAGTGTAACTTTAATCCAAAATAATTTAACTCTATACTAAAAAGTGATTTTAAGACATGTTTGTTACATTTTACGTATTTTTAGAGTGTAACTTTAGCCTTATACAAGTGTAACTTTAATCCAAAGTAGTGTAACTTTATACTAAAAAGTAATTTTAAGACAAGTTTTTAACATTTTACGTATTTTGAGAGTGTAACTTTTGCCCTTTACAAGTGTAACTTTAATCCAAAATAGTATTTTGAGAGTGTAACATTTTACGTATTTTGAGAGTGAATTTTAGAGAGAAGTGAGAGTGAATATAATGAATGAATTGTGTTAGAAATGAATTAGAGGAAGGGAGTTATTAGTGGTTTAGTTAGTGTGGATGTGAGAGAAAGTGGGTTAAACACATTATTAATGACCATTTTTGTGTTTTGATCTCAACCATCCATCTCCAAAATCCAATGGCCTCTAAGAGGACTCATGGACTCAAGGAAATAAGGTGGACTCATTTGATCTCTTCTCTCTCTCTCTATATATATATATATATATATATATATAGTAAGGATCAATTGAGTCCACCCCTTTCTTTAGAGTCCTTGAGTCCTCTTTAGGGCCATTGGATATGGGGAGATGGATGGCTAAGATTGATACTCCAAAAAGGTGATTAATATCACTCTCTCTCTACCATTCACTAATTAATCACTAATCCACCCTAATTCAATATATATACTTTTTCTCACAATTACTTCTCTCTCTATCTCACATAATATCCATTCTCTCCTCTCTCTAAAACCCTAATAAATTCAAAATCCAAATAAATCATTCATCCTCCATTGTTCACACAACACCACCCAACCACCACCCAACCACCACCAACACCGACGCACATCCACCACCCTACAAAAAATAACCCACTTTTCACTTACCACTGCCGGCCACGACTTCCCCTGCCACCGACCTCCCTTGCCACCACTCGACAACACCATCGCCGGACTTCCCTCCTCACTGCCACCAATTTTTTTTCTCCAGATCTGCCTCCTTCACGCCACCCTTCCTCTTTCTGAGCCGCGCACTCCTTCTGCCGCTTCCCCCTCCCTCATTCTCTCCTCCTCTGCGCGGTATAACCACCATCATCGTCTTTTTTTTCCAGATCTGGAACTTGGTGGTCCGAGTTTGTTGTTGTTGGCTTTTTTCGTGTAACCTTTAGCCGCCTCCTTCCTCTTCTCCCGTCACCCTCCTTGCGCCGCCATTGTTCTTCTACTCCTCCTCCGGGCGCGAAACCGTCGCAAAACGGCTGCCCTTCTCCTCCTCCCCTCTTTCTGATTGGTTGTCGTGGGGGTGGTTGTGTGTGGGTGTTTGTCGGTGTTTGTTGTGGGGGTGGGTGGGTGGGGCTGGTAAAGGCGGGTGTGGGGGTCGATAAATTTGTCTTTGTGGTGTGTCTTCTTGTTTTTCAGATCTGGATATGAATTTGTGTTTGTGTATGTCTTTTTTTTTTCAAATCTGGAAAGGGTGTCCATTAAAGATGAATGATTTTTTTTTCAAATTTGTGTATGATTTGATTTTATGTGTGTTTTTTTTATTCTAGATCTGAAAAAGGGTTTCAAGTGACAATGATTTCTATTAAAGTAACACAAATTTTCTATTAAAATAACACAAATTCTTTATTAAAGTTACACATTTTATTTATTAAAGTCACATATATCGTCTATTAAAGTCACATATATCGTCTATTAAAGTTACACATTTTATTTATTAAAGTCACATATATCATCTATTAAAGTAACACACAATATTTATTAAAGTAACACTATTAAAGTAACATAAAATGACCTTAAAAGTTACACTTGTTGACGTCAGATCTGTTTCTTATTTTAGTTTTTACTCTTGTTTTCATTTTTTTTCCTAGATCTATTTTTTTTGTGAGTGTGGGTTGGTTTGTGGTGGTCGGATTACAGTTACACTCATAGAGGACTACAGTTACACTCATAAATTATTACAGTTACATTCTTAGAGGACTATACTTACACTCAAAAATTATTACAGTTATATTCTTAGAGGACTATAGTTACACTCATAAATGACTACAGTTACACTCATAAATGACTACAGTTACACTCCTAAAGGACTAAAGTTACACTCATAAATTTGTATTAAATTACATAAATTCAACATGTAATAAAATTAAAAAAATTCCACTCAAAATGACCTAAAATTACTAAAGTTACACTCGTAAAATATTAGAGTTACACTCATAAATCATCAAAGTTATACTTGTAAAATGTTAAAATTATATAAATTCAAATTTTTATATACAAAACCGTCTCAAAAAAATTAAAGTTACACTCGAAAATCAGCAAAGTTACACTCGTAAAATGTTAAAATTATATATATTCAAATTATTATAGAGAAAACCGTCTTCAAAATTTAAAGTTACGCTCGAAAATATTAAATTTACACTCGAAAAGCATCAAAGTTACACTCGTAAGGTGTTAAAATTGTTTAAATTCAAATTTTTACATACAAACCGCCTTAAAAAGTTAAAGTTACACTGTAAAACATTAGAGTTACACTCGCAAGCATCAAAGTTACACTCATAAATTTCAGCAGCTCAAAAGTGCTTAAAAGTGATCAAAAGTGATTAATTAAAAGTAGAGAGAGAAAGTTAATTAATTAGTGCATAAGTAATTAATTAGTGATAAGTGTGTTTTTTAATCTCCCAAATCTCAGTCATCCATCTCCCTCATCCAATGGCTAGGATGAGGACTCAAGGACTCTAAGAAAATGGTGGAGTCAATTGAACTAAGCTCTATATATATATATATATATATATATATATATATATATATATATATATATATATATATATAGAGAGAGAGAGAGAGAGAGAGAGAGAGAGAGAGAGAGAGAGAGAGAGAGAAAGGATCAAGAGAGTCCATCCCAAAAGAGTGAGTCCATGAGTCCTCTTTGTGACCATTGGATGAGGGAGATGAATGGTTGAGATTGATACTCCTAAATGGTCATTAATACCACTATCTCTCTACTTTTCACTAATTAATCACTAATCTACCCTAATTCAATATATAAGCTTTTCCTCCCAACTACTTCTCTCTCATCTCACACAATATCTATCCTCTCATCTCTCTAAAACCCTAATAAATTCAAAACCCCAAAATAATACTCATCCTTCATTCAACCCAACCACCACCACAAAAACAAAACTAGATCTGAAAATAAAAAAGAAATCCCACCACCCACCACCTCCTCCCCTGCCGCCAGACCACCTGCCACGGCCACGACGGCCACGACCTCCTCGGTCCACCTCTTCTGACCACCTCCTCTGTCCACCACGGCCGCCGCCGTCCTCCGCTCTACTCCTCTCCTACTCCGACCATACTCCCTAGTCCATACTTTTCTCCTCTCCTCCACCAGCTTTCGTCCGTCCGTCTCCTCCGCCGCCGTCTCGCCAGCCTCCCGCCGCCTCCACTCCTCTTTCTACCGCCACTCTCTTTTCTTCTCCTTTCTTTTCCTTTCTTTTCTTTTCTTTTTTTCTTTCCCAGATCCAGTTTGTGGGGGGTTTTTGGTGGGTTTTTTGGGTAGTTTTTGGAGCGTGGTGGCCGCAGGAGAAGGCAGCAGGTGAGGGGGTGGTGGCGTCGGGGTGAAGGTGGGGTGGTTGTTGTTGTTGTTGTGTTGTGTTAGGTTGGTGTCTTTCTCCTTTTTGGGTGTATATCTCCTTTTTTATGTTTTTTTTTTATTTTATTTTAAATTTTCAGATATTCTTTCTATATTTATTTTTTTGGTTGTTTTTTAATTTTTTTATTTCTTATAGTTTTTTATGTTTAGATCTGATTTTTTTAAGTTACACAATTAAAGACTGAAGTTACACAATTAAAGACTGAAGTTACACTAATAAGGCTTGAAGTTACACTTATAAGGCTTGAAGTTACACTTATAAGGCTTGAAGTGACACTATTAAGACATGAAGTAACACTATTAAGCCTTGAAATGACACTATTAAATAATAAAGTTACATTATTAAAAACTGAAGTTTTTATGTTTTTATTTTTTAGATCTCATTATTATTTTTCAAGTGACACTATTAAGCCTTGAAGTGACACTATTATGTTTTGATTTTCGTATGATTGATGGTGTATTTGAACTGAAGTTACACTATTTTGTACTGAAGTTACACTATTTTGGACTGAAGTTAAACTCTTAATAAAGATAACATGTCTTAAAATTTCATTATTAAAAATTGAAGTTACACTTTTAAGGACTGAAGTTACACTTTTATGGACTGAAGTTACACTATTAAGATACTGAAGTTATAATATTAAGAGACTGAAGTTATGCTCACTACAAAATAAAGTTCGAGTTGCGACGGATTATTCCGTCGCTAGATAGGGAATTTCCGTCGCTAAAGACTGATTTGCGACGGATTTGCGACGGATAGTGTCCGTCGCTTATTTTCGTCGCAAACAGTAGTAATTGCGACGGATTATTCCGTCGCACATATTTGCGACGGATAGTCAAGCCTTTGCGACGGAGTCGCCGTCGCAAAAGTTGACTGACTTGAGTTGGGGTCAAACAGAAAGTCAACTGTTGCGACGGAATTTCCGTCGCAAGTGTTAACATTCCGTCGCAAAAGTTGACTGAATGTTTGACAAGTCAAACATAACATCAACGTTTGCGACGGAATTTCCGTCGCAAAAGGTTGACTTTCCGTCGCAAGTATTGACTTCGTGTTTGACTTGGCTGTAAGTCAGTCAATGTTTGCGACGGAATTTCCGTCGCAATAAAGCCTGTATTTTCCAGCATCCGCATGTTTCCTGCATCCCCTTATACGCGTTAAAACGACAAAAAACCTGCAAATTACAGAAGTTTTCCAGCAGTTACGCGTCCAGCAAAGTTACTAATTTAACACAAAACCAAACAAAGTTTTGATTTTATATCATGAAAGTAATTAAAGTCTTACAAATAAAAGGTTCAAAGTACCAAATAGTTAACTAAGCACTCAAGTCAGTGGAGTGATTGGAGGGAAAGGAGGGAAAGGGGTGAATGGGTTGGACCTAGCATTATCGCCCCTATCATCATCAAAGTCGTCTCGACCCTGGTTAGGACCTCCAGTTCTGCCGTTTTGAGTAGAATTTCTTGCAACCTGACTCAAGTACTCTTCTATAGCTGCAATCCTTTTAGCCTGCTCGTCGCGCTCTTGTCTAAGTGCAGCATTCTCCTTTGACAGCTTAGTAGCGAAACTTGGGGTGCCCTGAGTCGGGTTTGAGGTAGCAACAGGGGGCCTATGATGGTCAAACAAATGCTTCGCCGCTGGTCCCAATCCGTAGCATCTTCCTTTCTCGTCAAATCCAGTCTCCTCATAATAGATCTCATTATCGTCGATGTTTTCGACTCCTTGAGTTTGAAGCTCAGACTTCTTTGATATGATCTTATTCTGCATCACAAACAAGTTCAGAATTAGTAATTGTCATTTAAATTAAGTAGTTAATGTAATTAAATATATAAATGACAAATTAAACATAAATCACTTAACAAAAAAATGCATAACTTACATAGAGTTGAGCTGGTTTTTTTGATAACCATCCACGGAACGGGTGCTTCTTTGTCTTCTCTAAGACTTGCACCGCATTTGGGATACCAGTTGAAGATTTATCGACCTACAATTTAAATACTTGTTAGTATAACATATATATAAGTATTAATTTATAATTAGATAAATAAATAAAAAATGAAAGAAGTTTTAGATTTACCATTTCGTCCATGATTCTCAAGGTGTTTTTTCTACCCATAATGTGAGTAGGCAACGCCTTTCCCTTCTCTTCACATCCCGATCTACGATTAGCCGCGCCAGATTGAGATCTCACAACGAAACCAGGATCTTCGACAGGCCTCTTCTTAAGCTTTCTAAACAAGTCCAAAGGAATCCAACTCGGCCTGTGCTCCTCTTCGACAGGCCGCTTGAAGTTGTACAATTAAGAACTGAAGTTATATTTGTAAGGACTAAAGTTACCAAAATATGCCTTAAAGTTAAATCAACTTAAATTAAAATTTTCAAATGAATAAAGTTACCTAAACATGTCTTAAAGTTACATACTTATGTCTTAAAATTAAAGTTACATAAATACGGTTTGAAGTTACACTTGTAAATACTGGAGTTACACTCATAAAAAGGTTAAAATCATATAAATTTTCTTAAGTTACAAAAATTCCAATTTGTACCGTCGAAATCACATTTTAGCTTGAAGTTACACAAATAATGGTTGAAGTTACAATCAGAAAAGGCTAAAATCACATAAAATTGTCTTAAAGTTACATAAATTCAAATTCATATAGTCGAAATCACATTTTAGCTTGAAGTTACACAAATAATGGTTGAAGTTACACTCGTAGTGACTGAAGTTACACTCATAAAAAGGCTAAAATCACATAAACTTGTCTTGAAGTTTCATAAATTCAAATTTATGTAGTCGAAATCACATTTTAGTTTGAAGGTACATAAATAATGGTTGAAGTGACACTCGTAATGACTGAAGTTACACTCATAAAAAGTCTAAAATCACATAAACTTGTCTTGAAGTTTCATAAATTCAAATTTATATAGTCGAAATCACATTTTAGTTTGAAGTTTCACAAATATGGGCTGAAGTGACACTCACAAATCTCAGAAATTCAAAAGTGCTCAAAAGTGATTAACTAAAGGCTAGAGAGAGAAAGTTAATTAATTAGTGCATAGGTAAATGATTAGTGTTAAGTGTGTTTTTGTCTCTACAATCTCATCCATCCATCTCCCTCATCCAATGGCTAGGATGAGGACTCATGGACTCAACAAAAATGGTGGACTCACAAGAACCTATCTATCTATATATATATATATATATATATATATATATATATATATATATATATATATATATATAGTCAAGTTATAATGAGTCCACCTTTAAAATTGAGTCCATGAGTCCTCATCTTGCCCTTTGGATTAAAGAGATGGAGGGACAAGATTAGAACAAGATGGAAGGCTAAGATTAAAAGAAAAATGAATGGACAAGATTAGAACAAAATGAAGGGACAAGATTAGAACCAAATGAGTGGGTTTAAATGACTTTCACCTACATTACGAGTACATAATGATGTAACTTTAGTCATTAAAAGTGTAACTTCAACCATTATTTGTGTAACTTCAAAATAAAATGTGATTTCGAGTATATAAATTTGAATTTATGTAACTTTAAGATAAGTTTATGTGATTTTTACCTTTTTATGAGGATAACTTTAGTCATTAAAAGTGTAACTTCAACCATTATTTGTGTAACTTCAAAATAAAATGTGATTTCGAGTATATAAATTTGAATTTATGTAACTTTAAAATAAGTTTATGTAATTTTTGCTTTTTTATGAGGCTAACTTTAGTCATTAAGAGTGTAATTTCAACCATTATTTTTGTAACTTTAAACTTTATTAGTGAAACTTCATTTATTAACTGTGTAACTTTAGTCAATTATAGTGTAACTCATGTTTAGGTAACTTTAGTCTTTTCTAGTGTAACTTCAGTCCATACTAATGTAACTATAGTCATTAATTAAGTAATTTCAGTCCTTAATAAGATAACTTTAGTCCAGTGCAACTTTAGTCCATACTAGTGAAACTTTAGTCCATACTAGTGAAACTTTAGTACATACTAGTGAAACTTTATTACATACTAGCGAAACTTTAGTCCATACTAGCGAAACTTTAGTCCATAATAGTGAAACTTTAGTAAATACTAGTGAAACTTTAGTACATACTAGTGAAACTTTAGTACATAATTGTGAAACTTTAGTACATAATTGTGAAACTTTAGTACATTTTAGTAAATACTAGTGAAACTTTAGTAAATACTAGTGAAACTTTAGTACATACTAGTGAAACTTTAGTACATACTAGTGAAACTTTAGTACATACTAGTGAAACTTTAGTACATACTAGTGAAACTTTAGTCCATAACTGTGTAACTTTAGATCTAAAAATAATCAATAACAAAAAAAAACGAGATAAAAATAAAATAGAAATTCATAAGAAATTCAAAAAAATGAAAAACGAAAAAAAAAATAAGTGAATCTGAAAATAAATAAATTAGATCTAGAAACAAAAAATACATAATGAGATCTAGAAAAAAAAGCAAATAAACTATATCTAGAAAAAAAAACATAAAAAAATGAGATCTAAAATAAAATAAAATAGAAAACATAGTAAATCTGAAAAATAAAAACAAGATTTGAAATGATAATGGTAGATAAAAAAGTGAATCTGAAAAAAGTGAGGAGGCGGCGACATCAACAACACCCCACTGCCGCCACCAACCACCCCACCCTCTGTCGCGATTCCGACCCACCACCCCAAACCCCTCATCCTCCTTTCCCTACTGTTGTCGCCGTCGACCCACTGCCCCCACACCACCACCACCACCGCAAGACCACCACTACCGCAACCCATACCACCCAAAACCACATCTGGAAAATAGAAAAAAAAATAAAGGGACGGAAAGAGGAGGGAGGCAGAGGGGAGGATGGAGGCGGGAGGAGGGGGGAGGGTGGAGGAGGAGGCCGAGAAAGGAGGCGGGAGGATGACGGTGGGTGTGGTGTTTGTGGTGGTGTACGAAAAGGGAGGAGGAGGGCGGTTGAGCATCGGGAAGGGGGAGGCGCGGCAGGGGAAGCACGGCAGGGGGCGGTGGGGGTGGGGTCGGTGGGATTAGATTAGGTTTTTTTTTTGGTTTTTTTTAAAGAGGATGTTAGAGAGAGAAGGGAGGTAGAAAGAGAATGAGAAATGTGAAAATGAAAGAAGATGAGTGAAGAAAGGGTATATATATTAGGGTTTGAAGGGATTGGATTGTGTGTATCTCACAATCTTGACCCTCCATTTTGTTTTAATCCTAGTCATTCATCCATTTGATCCAATGGCTTGGATTAGGACTCAAGGATTCAAAAGAGTAGGAGGGACTCATTTGAACCCACCTCTATATATATATATATATATATATATATATATATAGAGCAAAGATCAATTGAGTCCACCCATATCCTTAGAGTCCTTAAGTCCTCTTTAGGGCCATTGGATAAAGGGAAATGAAGGGCTGAGATTGATGCTCCAAAAATCTGATTAATATCAATCTCTCTCTACCTTTCACTAATTAACCACTCATCTACCCTAATCCACCCTAATCCAATATATAAACTTTTTCTCACCATTACTTCTCTCTCATCTCACATAATATTCATCCTCTCATCTCTCTAAAATCCTAATAAATTCAAAATCCAAATAAATTATCCATCCTCCATTACTTTCACAACACCACCCAACCACCACCAACACCGACACACACCAACCACCCCACAAAAAATACCCCGACATTCCCCCACCACAGCCACCGGACTTCCCTTACCACCACTCGACAACACCACCACCGCACCTCCCTCCTCACTTCCACCACCTTCGTTTTTCCCCAGATCCGCCTCCGTCACGCCAACCTCTCTTTCTCTGCCGCCCTCTCCTCTATCTGCCGCCTCCTCCCGCCCTCATTCTCTCCTCCTTTCCGCCTCCCTCACGCCATCATCTTCTTTCTTTTTCAGATCTTGAAAATGGTGGTCTGAGTTTGTTGTTGTTGGCGTTGTTTGTGGAGCCTCTGCCGCCTCCCTCATCTTCTCCCGTCTCCCTCCTCTTCAGGCGCCGCCACGACTCTCCTCCACCTCCTCCACCGCGAAATAGCCGCAATACCGCTGCCCCTATCCTCCTCTCATTCAGAATGGTTGTCGTGGGGGTGGTTGTGTATGGGGGCTGCTGTTTAGGGGATGGGTGGGTATGGCTGGTGAGGGCGGGTTTGTCGGTATTTGTTATGGGTGTTTGTCGGTCGTTGTTGTGTGTCTATTTTTGGTTTTATTTTTTTCTTTCGGATCTGGTTAATTTTTATGTGTCTTTGTTTATTTATTTTTTTCAGATTTGAAAAGAGTCAAATGTTGATAACGTCTAATAAAATAACACATTATTTATTAAAGTCACATATATCGTTTATTAAAATACCACACATTATTTATTAAAGTAACACAAAATTACCTTAAAAGTTACACTTATTTGTGTCAGATCTATTCTTTTTTTCTCAGATCTGAAAAAGGGTATATAAATTTTTCAAAAATTTTTTTTTGAGATTTTTTTCCACAACTAAAATAAGGGTATAGTTGTTGGTGTTGATAACGATTGACCGATTAAAGTCACACATATTGTCTATTAGAGTAACAAAACTTATTTATTAAAATAACACAAATAACTTCTATTAAAGTAACACAAATTCTCTATTACAGTTACACATTTTATTTATAAAAGTCACATATATCGGCTATTAAAGTTACACATTTTATTTATTAAAGTTACACATTTTATGTAATAAAGCCACATATATCATTTATTAAAGTAACACATATTATTTATTAAAGTAACACTATTAAAGTAACACAAAATGACCTTGAAAACGACCTTTAAAGTTACACCTGTTATGTCAGATCTGTTTCTTTTATTAGTTTACACTCTTGTTTTCATATTTTTTTTTTTCTGGATCTACCTTTTTTGTAAGTGTGGGTTACTTTATTAAAGTAACATTTATTAAAGTAACACAAATTCTCTATTAAAGTTACACACCTTATTTATTAAAGTAACATTTTTTTTCCTAGATCTGAAAAAGTTACACATTATCTATTAAAGTAACACAAGTTCTCTATTAAAGTTATCTATCTTATTTATTAAAGTCACATATACCGTCTATTAAAGTTACACATTTTATTTATTAAAGTCACATATATCTTATATTAAAGTAACACACATTATTTATTAAAGTAACACAAAATGACCTTAAAAGTTACACTTGTTGATGTCAGATATGTTTCTTTTTTTAGTTTTTACTCTTGTTTTCAAATTTTTTTTCTAGATCTACCTTTTTCTAGATCTACCTTGCTTTTTACATAGTTTTTACTACAGTTACACTCATAGAGGACTACAGTTACACTCATTGAGTACTACAGTTACACTCATAGAGGACTACAGTTACACTCATAGAGGACTACAGTTACACTCATAGAGGACTACAGTAACACTCATAGAGGACTAAAGTAACACTCATAAATTTGTAGTAAATTACGTAGATTCAACATGTAATAAAATTCAAAAAATTCCACTCAAAATGACCTAAAATTACTAAAGTTACACTCGTAAAATATTAGAGTTACACTCTTAAATCATCAACGTTACACTTGTAAAATGTTAAAATTATATAAATTCAAATTTTTATGTACAAAACCGTCTTAAAAAAAATTAAAGTTACACTCCTAAAATGTTAGAATTATACTCGTAAAATGTAAAAAATTATATAAATTTAAATTTATAAGTAATAAACCGTATTAAAAAAATATTAAAGTTACACTCGAAAAT
Source organism: Heliosperma pusillum (assembly GCA_022085475.1). Lineage (NCBI taxonomy): Eukaryota > Viridiplantae > Streptophyta > Magnoliopsida > Caryophyllales > Caryophyllaceae > Heliosperma > Heliosperma pusillum. The sequence goes on along the minus strand of JAIUZE010002636.1, from coordinate 2,918 downwards.
CATCCAAGTTACACTCGTAAAATGTCAAAATTATATAAATTCAAATTTTTATACAAAACCGTCTAAAAAATATCAAAGTTACACTCGAAAATCAGCAAAGTTATACTCGTAGAATGTTAAAAGTATATATATTCAAATTATTATATCAAAACCGTCTTTAAAATTTAAAGTTACGCTCGAAAATATTAGAGTTACACTCGAAAAGTATTAAAGTTACACTCGTAAGGTGTTAAAATTGTTTAAATTCAAATTTTTGTATACAAACCGTCTTAAAAACTTACAGTTACACTCTAAAACATTAGAGTTACACTCGCAAGCATCAAAGTTACACTCATAAATCTCAGCAGCTAAAAAGTGCTCAAAAGTGCTTAAAAGTGTTTAAAAAGTGATTAATTATAAGCTAGAGAGAGAAAGTTAATTAATTAGTGCATAGGTATATATATATATATATATATAGAGCTTAGTTCAATTGAGTCCACCATTTTCTTAGAGTCCTTGAGTCCTCATCCTAGCCATTGGATGAGGGAGATGGATGGCTGAGATTTGGGAGATTAAAAAATACACTTATCACTAATTAATTACTTATGCACTAATTAATTAACTTTCTCTCTCTAACTTACATTAATCATTTTTTAAACACTTTTAAGCACTTTTGAGCACTTTTGAGCTGCTGAGATTTATGAGTGTAACTTTGATGCTTGCGAGTGTAACTCTAATGTTTTAGAGTGTAACTTTAACTTTTTAAGGCGGTTTGTATGTAAAAATTTGAATTTAAACAATTTTAACACCTTACGAGTGTAACTTTGATGCTTTTCGAGTGTAACTTTAATATTTTCGAGCGTAACTTTAAATTTTGAAGACGGTTTTCTCTATAATAATTTGAATATATATAATTTTAACATTTTACGAGTATAACTTTGCTGATTTTCGAGTGTAACTTTAAATTTTTTGAGACGGTTTTGTATATAAAAATTTGAATTTATATAATTTTAACATTTTACAAGTGTAACTTTGATGATTTACGAGTGTAACTCTAATATTTTACGAGTGTAACTTTAGTTATTTTAGGTCATTTTGAGTGGAATTTTTTGAATTTTATTACATGTTGAATTTATGTAATTTACTATAAATTTAGTCTTTTATGAGTGTAACTGTAGTCCATTTTATTCTTTCCCTTTTTAGTCCATTTTATTCGTGTGGACGTATCTTTTAGTATCTCGATTTGTGATTTCGATGTTCGAGTCGCTCTACGTTCGGGTATTGTCTTCTTATTTTGTTTCTATCCTTGAGAAAACTTTCAAATCTCCATATCGTAATCCTAATTTAACATTTTAAATATAGTTTAAAGATGGTTTGTGTACCCTCTTTTGGAGAAAATAGATTTCTTTCCCTTTTATATTTGGATTTTTGCGTTTGGTTGGATGTTTACACTTGTTATTGGAGACGTCTGATAACTAGTCATTCACTGACTAACGTTGTTTTGAATTTCGATTTCACTATTTCGACTTTGATTTAATTTTTGATAGCTAGAGTTCTCGTTCGCGACGGGCACTCTTGTGATTCGTAAATAAAGTTTCGCACTTGTGAAAATTTCCTTAAAACGTTTTTTTTTTTTTTTTCGAGAAGAACATCATTTCATAAATGTTTTCCCTTGTAAAAGCTTTCGTGTTAATTTTGAAAATCGATTCTTGTCCTTGATACTTTTGTTTTCTATTCTCAAGTTTCGAGGACGAAACTTTTTAAAAGGTGGGGTGATTGTAACACCCGCAAATGTACCCTATTTTTATATTAAAAATATTATACGAAATCTTTTCAGCAAATTTAAGTTTTAATTTAGAATTTAAAGTTTCGAGTCGAATTTAGAATTTCCGAGTTCGTATTTGGAATTTCCGCGAGATTTCATGAAAATCCCGTCTTAAGGCGAGGTTGACTTTTCTTGACTTTTGAGTCGTCTTTGACTTTTCTTGAATTTTAAGTCGTCTTTGACTTTTCTTGAATTTTAAGTCGTCTTTGACTTTTCTTGAATTTTAAGTCGAGTTTGAATTTTCTTGACTTTGGAACCGTCTTTGACTTTTGGTTGACTTTTTCCTTACTTATCCTCATACTCTTTAACCTATTTTTCATTCAACAAACACCAAACTCATTTCTTCTTCTCTAAGAAACCCAAAACCTTGCCTCCCTATTTGATCCAATCTTTGGATGATCGTAGCTCCCTCGTTTCTTGCTAGAATTCACGTAAGTTCGTCTTATTCTTCCCCTCTTACCTTCCTCTATCCGTATTGGTAATAAAATTACCGTCTTTCTCGCTTTTTAAATTATCCGTCTTTCTCAAGGTGAAATATATTCATCTTTTATTACATAATTGTAGGTGGAGAGACTAGGAAAGCTTAGTAACCGTTTAAAGACGCGTAAAGGTAACGGTGAAGGGTTACTCGGTATCATTTACGTGTTTTACATGCTTTATATGCTAGGATTCGTATTTAGAATACGATAAGTAAGTTAGGAATTATGGTATGGATAATGATTGTTGTTGTTTGATGATTGTTGATGATGAATATTGATTGTTGATAGTTATTAGAGAGGAATTATGAGAATTGGAAATAAAAGGATTGAATTTATGTTGAAGGTTCTCGGGTGAATTAGTCACACATCTCACGGTCGTGAGATGGAAGGTCACGGTCGTGAAACCTCATTTCACGGTCGTGAAATACAAGTCACGGTCGTGACTTGTGCAGTTTCACTGCACTGACCCTTTTTCGTAAAATGATCATATCTCATTTGTTACTTGCTTGTTTTGGGCTTGTGACCATTCGTTGGAACCGTAAGAGGATAAGCTATCACCTCGACTTGGAATTTCTGCATTCCCATATCTAGAACTCTAGTTATGACCGTTTGAAGTGGACCCTTGTTTTCGTTGG
>JAIUZE010002632.1:0-10510 GCA_022085475.1 Heliosperma pusillum | reverse complement strand
TAACTGATCGATAAAGTAAATAAATATCTAGATATTATTATTAGTTTAATCAAAAGAATTAAAATATCTAATGTGAGTGGAAAACGATGACCTGGGCGCGTGACTAATGCCAAAGTCGAGTTTCGGTTTCGTTTCGCGCTTTACGATGAGTCGGGAATAGTTAAATAACGTTCGGTTAAAACCGTAAACGTTATTCTTTAAATTCCGAATAAATTCAAAATAATTATATTAAATTATGATAAATCTTAATAAATCTAAATAAAAATAAATCAAAATATTATTTTTTTAAATAAAATTTCGGTCCTCAAACTTATGAGGCGAGTCGGGAAAAAGTCAACGGAAGTCAAAGTTGACTGAAAAGTCGAGAAAAGTCGAAGATGACGTAAAAGTCAAGAAAAGTTTAGGACGACTTAAAAGTCAAGAAAAAGTCAATGACGACTTTAAAAAGTCAAGGAAAAGTCAAAGACGACTTAAAAGTCAAGAAAAGTCAAAGATGACTAAAAACGGTCTTTTCATGGAATCCCTCAAAAATTCCAAATACGAACGCGGAATTTCAAAATAAGACTCGGAACAAAAATTCCTATTTTAAAAACTTAAGTTCTACTGAAAAGTGTTACTAAATACTTTTACTAGAAAAATCGGGTATATTTCGGGTTGTTACAAATAGACAGCCGTGTTCCAGGCCGGGCTGGAGACCGGCGGCCGGTGGGCCGGCTCAGAACACAGGCAAATTCCAAAAATCACTAAAAACAGAGAAATGTGGTCTGGGCCGGTCAGTCGACCGGCGGCCGGTCGACCGGCACAGACAATCACACCAAAACTCAACACTTCACTACTGATGTGTTCCAGGCCGGTGGGTTGACCGGTGGCCGGTGGGCCGGCCTGGAGCACCTCTTCATGCAAAAACCAAGTTTCAGAAATGGGTTTCTGGAGTGTTCTCAGCCGGTGGTCAGACCGGCGGCCGGTCGACCGGCTGGGAACACCCCTTCATCCGAGAGCTTCCAATACTCAACCAATTCATTTCAAATCTCAATTATACTTCCAATAATCATCAACAATCAATATATATCATCAATATTCATCATATAACATCATTCATTACTCATAGCATGGATCCTAATCTTCCTAATCGTAATCTAATACGATTTTCTAGCATAATAACATGTAAAACACGTAAGTGATACCGAGTAACCCTTCACCGTTACCTTTTAGCGTCTCTAATGATCGTCAAGCTCCTCTTCTATAAGGAAATAGTCTTTGTCGGGATCTTGGAGGTCGCCACCTACAAATAGATCGTAAAAAGATGAATAAAGTTCATCTTGAGAAAGACGGAATGCTTAAAAAGCGAGAAAGACGATAATTTTAATATCAATATGGATAGAGGAAGGTACGGAAGGAAGAATAAGATAAACTTACGTAAATTCTATCGAGTAACGAAGAAACTACGCCAATTCTAAGATTGAAATCAAAGAGGGAAAAGATGAGATTTCTTAAGGGAGAAGAAAGGGGGTTTTGTGTTTGATTTTGTGTTAAATGAATATTAGGTTAAAGAGGGAGTAGTGTGAGTTGTGTAGAAAAAAGTCAAAGACGATTTCCAAAGTCAAGAAAAGTCAAACTAGACTTAAGACGGCTTTTTCATGAAATCTCGCAGAAATTCCAAATACGAACTCGGAAATTCTAAATTCGACTCGAAACTTAAAATTATAAATTAAAACTTAAATTTACTGAAAAGCTTTCGTAAAATATTTCTACTAGAAAAATAGGGTACATTTCCGGGTGTTACACTCTCATCCAAACCAAAGGTTACATGGGAGGGAGCACAAGTTTTAAGAAAATATAGAAAAGGTAAGGGTAGTATTGGAATGGAAGTAGAACCACTTGAATATTTAATGTTAGTTGGGTGGGTGGAGTAATGGCATATTGTGTAAATATATAGAGTAAATGAGGAGTAGTTGGTCTTATTTGTTACCCAAAAAGGAATGGGTAGTTTGGTTTGGATGGTCCAAATAAGGTAAGTGTAACCTTTTGTTTGGATGGGAGGGAGTACTTATTTACGTGTTTCTTCAGTGTTAAGTAGTTTAGTTAGTTTTAAAATCGTTTCGAGTTTAATTAAGTCAGTTTTAATAAATGTTTCAGAAGTGAAACGAAAAGAATAATAAATCAATTTAATGCGTTTAGTAAAATAAACTTTACTAGTTACTCTAAATAATAGGATTTTAGCTCAAATTGGAATTATTAGTGATTATTACTAAATTAGCGGATTTTAACGAAACTCGTTAATTTAGCGAAATAATTCAACATATCTAATTGAACAGTTTCTTCCCAAGAATATACCCTATTATGCCCTCTCACCCTAATGCTCATTAAACTAACTCTAATACCGTGATAGATAATCATCTCAACTAAAATATTAAGGTGATTGGTTGATGACCAACTATTATATTTACGGAATTTATTTTCGCAGTACATATTTTACTCATTTCAGTACATTTTACATCAAACTTTCCATTTACTATCCTTCACTAAAAAACATCAAGCCTACTCCTCTCTTTTGTTAGATCTTAACTTCATTCAACATACCTCAAAATAATTCAATTATGAATAATTCTTCAAATATAGAACAATTATTATTTAATTCCTCCATTATTATTAATTAATCAAATTGACACTTTGTTATAGTTGTGATTTTTTTAATTAGGGTTTAGGTTCAAATTAATCATTGTTAATTGGTGTGGGATGGTGGGGATATTGGTATAGTCGTATGTCGCCGCCAACATCGCCAGGCGTCACCGACGAGAAGGACGCGGGAATATGTTCGTTTGGTCGACAAAGGAAAGGACGAGTGATAGGTGGTGCGGCCGGAAGGCAAGGTGCGTAGGTGATGTCGTCCGGTATAGGTGGCCGACGACAGTGGTGGCCGGCGAGTAGAGAAGGCTAGTCAGTGATGATGGCCGCCACTCCGCCAGTAAAAGTGATGTTGGTGGTTAAATAGCAGACTTTTTCTTCTTTTTTTCAATGTGCAGTACGTATAGAATTAGAAATTGGGTTTGAGTTTCTTTTTCCCAATGTACTACATAATTATTTATCAGTATAGTAAGAAATTGAGTAAGAATGGGTATTTGAAATTAGAGAGAATCTATTAGAGAGAAGTTAGAGAGGGAATAAGGGGAGAAAAATATAAAGGGTATAATTGTCAACTGTGTACTAAAATGAGTAAAATGTGTACTGCGAAAATCAGGACCCTATTTTTATATCCTATTACTTATCATATCATTGGTATCTATTTGACCAAGTCTTAAGGTTTAAAATGGATATACTGTATTTGGACTTTAAACGAGAATTTGTGATCCTCCCTCTTGAGTCTTGATTGTAACCAGACTCGAGACAGATGACAAAAGTTGAGTACCCTTCAATCTTCATCCGCCTTATCTTATGTTGTTTGGACGCCCTTTACCAAAGTGTTACATCATCCAAATTGAAACAAACTAGTTAGAGCAACAAGAAGAGAATGCAATTTAGATGAGAAGCATTATATTGCATGAGAAACAGTAGAATCCAAAATCATGGCTGCATCATCATTCTCTCTAAGCTGGGCTCCTGCAATCCTATATCACAAAGTATCACCACTTATCTATCTCACTCACTCTATACCACTTCTATATTTGCTTTAATATACGAGTATGTTTCAGTAATATAACTAATTACTTCATTCCCTTGTTGTTTTTGTGTACAAGAGCACTTATTCTACCAGTTTCTTTGTTTCATCATCATGTAATAACACAATCACATGCTCCAATATCACCTCCTTGCCTGATCAAAGTAAGTTCATTTTATTTTTCATTTTCTTTGTTTGCTTATGAGTATGGTCATTGGTCAGATAATACTTGTTGCCTAGAATATACTAAAACTTCTGTCTTAATTATCACTACTTGATAATACTTTACCCGTCTTAAGCTTTAGACGGATAATACCCGTCTTAAGCAAAACTTATTGATGATCAGATCACAAAAATGTTGTGTCTACAATTATTCCTTTAGATTTGGATGATTTACAAAGCTTGTTTGTTACCAGAAAAAAGGCTACATTTATGTGTGAACTTACATAATTGGCTATTCCAAAATCCATACCAGTTTCAAGTAGAAGAGGAAAACTGAGTTAGGTCGTAACGTATATACCTGTCAAATATGTCCGGGCCTTCTAGAGTAAGACGAGAATAGATATCCCGAACTTGGTATCAAAACCTTTGAAATTGAATTGACCTTAAATGATCTCGAATAACTAATTTGAAACTCAAAGTTACTATACATCTATACCTAACAAATGACAAAGAATTTTGATAAACATGATACACAATAACCCAAATTACCAGACCCTTAATCATCTGACTTTGAATGACCCAACCCTCGTTGATCCATACTCGAAATGAGCAAATAATATGTAATCTTAATAAACATTGAACCTGAAATAACCCGACATGAAGTGCATTATGTATTCAAAGTGATCAAACTTTTTAGTACTAGGTTTGTTAACTGAATTATTCATCATTCTCCTTATGCTTATATCAGGGTATTGTGACAGACGATCACTGATGATGGCAGCTGGAATGCTAGCTTTAAGTTTCATCCCTCCTCAAACGGCTTTAGCCCAAGGTTCTATCGTAATTACCTACTTTTTTGCACTAATGTTTAGGCAGCCATACGGAGTATTTACATTAGTAGTACTTTCTACAGAAGGGGGAATAATGTTTCACTGACGCACATTCTTTAGTTTCGCAGAAGTCCCAAAAAATTACAGGGCCTTTGTCGACAAAGCTGATGGCTACTCGTATGTTTACCCATCAGATTGGAGGGTAATATCTACCTATCTCATTGACCCTTATATTATCTCGAAAGACTAATTAGCCTTATCGGAAATCCCATATAAATCGTAAATTTTCGTGTATTCTTGTCCAGGATTTCGAGTTCAGGGCACACGACTCTACTTTTAAGGATCGGTATATGCAACTACAAAATGTGCGGCTGAGTTTCCTACCAACTGACAAGCAGGACATCCACGATTTAGGCCCTTTGGAAGATGTATACTTGACTTACCACACACATTATTACAATTCTCACACTTTCTATCTTTGTTTTCAAAACTTTGACTTGATAGTCTGCGATTGAGCAGGTCGTTCAAGATTTGGTGAAAAACATTTATGCCGCTCCAAATCAGGTAGCTGACATAAAAGAGATGCAAGAGGTTAGTACTAGTAATAGAACTATATCATCTTTACAAGCATTAGACTCAAATTTGTTGGATTTAGTACAGACGGCCCAAATGGACCGTAATTTTTTTTGGAAAAAATTGGTTGGACTGGGGTCGGTTAAAGTACGATCGACGTGGATTTTGTTTTCAATCTTTATGATCCATACTTGGAAAAATTGACTATTATTAACAAATTTAGTTCGGCTCTGTTAATTAAACATTATATTAAGAACTCCAGTTCTGAATCCGTTGGACTAACGTTTACGATTTCAGGGTGAAATCTGGATTTTAAATTAGACATCACTGATTTGGATCTGAATCCAGCCCCCCTTGTCATTCAAACATGACTTTTGTTTCATGGATGATTTTTCGTGAATGACTCATATTCCTGTGAACAGCGTTCCAACAATGGCAAGAACTATTACACTGTCGAGTACCAACTTACGTCTCCAAATTTCTCCGTGACCCGCTTCTCTACTCTTGCAATTGCAAATGGTGAGTTTAGTAGTAGGAATAACCAAGTAGAGGGATGGTCTTAAGGAACTGTAATATACACTGCTCAATGACTAAGACTTGTGTTGTGTTCACAGGGAGATTTTACACTCTAACTGTTGGGGCAAACGAGAGACGGTGGAAACGATTCCGTAGCCAGCTCAAAGTTGTGGCCGATTCTCTCCTAGTGTTCGATATCTAGTGCCGATCATTGGTATTTACCATCCATGTCTAGATGGGAATTTGTTAATTCCATTCGCTTTTACTAGGGTATAATCATGCTCTTCCATAATGGAATTTCAGGCCGTCATCTTTGTCTCAGTTGCCAAAAAAATCTGTCTCATTTGCAATGGTGTATTAAGTGAAGAGAGATAAGATTCAGCCCGGCAACGACGCCAAAATTGGGTAGCGTCGTTAAATCTAACAATTAACCACCAATTAACAATTTATTGACCTAAGATGACACTAAACTAGACTCAATCTAACGTGTAATAAGTGGTAAATTAGGATCGAACCCAAGGGACGGCGATTCAACTAAAGCTAATTTAGACTATTGACTAACACAAACTAATTAAGATATTAACAAAATGATTAAGACTCACTATATATATATATATATATATATATATATATATATATATATAGAAATTGCATCCGGTGAGTCCACATATCTTAGGTGAGTACGTCCCGCAAATCTCCACCATCCAATTTAACACAAATTAACGGCTGTAAATAATTCTTGATTGACAAATTAAAGCCTCCCATTTTAATTGTTAATCTTCATAACCGAGTCTCACGTTCTCTCTCTTGTCTCTCACTATAATCAACTTTTTCTCTAAATCCCCTAAATTACCCCAAATTCTAACGATAACTTCAATTTTATCTTTTTTCATCTCCACCTCACGTCATTTCTTAGATCTCATAACACTAACATTGATTCTATTTTCTTAGACAAAATCAATCAAAAAATTATCATCAATCGAGCATAAGAAATGGACATGGCGATTATCATATATATATCATCATCAGATTGCTCTTATCTTTAGCGATGGTTCAATTTCAATTATCAGAGGTAATTTTTCCTTCAATCCAAACTTTTGTGCATTTTTTCTTTATTGTTTGTTTCTACTGTTAATTAATTTGTTTAGAATGATTTTCGTCTGTTTTAGCGATTCTTATTTTTAAATTCGAAAATTTTGGTGACTTGAGTATATGCAAGGTTTGATTCATTTCTCTCTGTTTTTATATCGAAGTTGAGTTTGTGCTCGTTAATTGATAAACAAACATAATTAAGTACGAATAATTTGTTGCAATTGAGATTTTAATTTATGATTACAGTTTTATTGCTTTTTTTTTATTAACTATTTATGATTTTTCAATTTCTAAGCTTTTACTTGAATTGAAGATGAGAAGGAGTCTATATAACTTCTTAATTGATGGCGGCTCGTACGAAATTTGTACAGAATTAAATGAGTTCATTTCTATATTGACTAACCGTGATAAATTCATGTAAAAGGTGCTAATTTTGTTGTTGATTCAAGATTCAGTTGTAAATCTAAAATAGACTAGGTCAGCTATAAAAATAAACTTCTGAAAGCTAAAATTCCGCTGGTAGTTTATCTTGTTTGGTGGAGCTATAAACTTGTGCTAATTAATTACGTAGTTAGGCAGCAATCTACAAGTTTCCAAGTCATGAAGACGATGATGCATGTAAACCAACAATAAACTCAATACTACAAGGTCTATTGAAAATTCAGGTGGCGAAATGTTGAAGTTTTGGTTCTGTAGATTTGATAATGTTACAAATGTATACTGATTAATATTTTGGGATACTGTAATAGTTTTATAACAGTACTATTATTGTAATACTGTAATGCTGTTATGATACTGTAATACTGTAACAGTGTTATGATAGTTCATCCTAGGGTTACAATGTTGTGACAGTGTTAAACGAACAATGTACTTTGTATTTGTGTTACTCTAATTGTGTATTTGTGTTTTTGTAATGCTATTTATGTTTTTGTGGTATCATAATCGTCTAAATTTGTAAACATTATGAAACTTAGTAGTATAATTATGTTATGTTCTTTGTACAAGTATGTTTTTATGTATGTGTAATTCAAGTGGTGGTGGTGACATACTGCGTCAAAGACTAGTATGTTATAACAATAATAATGTAAAGTATATTCTAGAACCTATTTTATTGTATGGACCCTCTATTGGCATACAGTGCTCGCGGAAAACTCCTTAAAAAGCATGGTTTTGAATAATATGGAGTGTATTTGTGGTTAATATAACTACATCGTTTTATACCATTTTGATTGTATGAGGAGGATTCATTTATTTTTATTCATTCATTTAAAAGTTTGAGTAGTTTGTTTAAATGATATTAGCTCAAATGGGAGAGCGATGTGCTAACCATGCAGAAAGGTATGGGTTCAAATCTCATATAGCCTAGTTATTATAAGATCGTATTGCGTAATACGACAATCAATCCTTATTATATCATGTCACATCACATCATTCATTCATCATAGTAATAGAGTGTTATTGTATCATGTTTGTTTCATTTAGTGTATTAAACGCGGGTCAATATTACAGTAATAATATTACTGTAAGTCTGTAACAACGTTGATTCATTAAAGTAACACGAAAATAATGTTACAATAATAACTATCTAGCTTGTTTACTACATAAAACGATGTATAAAGTAGTTAAAAAAAAGGTAATTTTTTTGTACAAATTTAAAGTAACAGTGATGCAGTAACATGATTTACTTATTAAAATAACAATAGTACAGTAAGTAACCACGTTACTGTAACATCGCTAATTCATCAAAGTAGCGCATGAACATGATTTACTTTTTAAAGTAACAATGATATTGTATTCATGTTACTGTAAAATCATTAATTCATCAACGTAACACATGAACCATAAGAAAAGTTCCCATTTTTTTATTTCAACAATAAAAGGCACGTGAATACAGATCAATTAAGGAGCTTTCGATATGCTAAAATATTTCTCAGTACCACATCACAATGTAACAACTAACAAGTCTACAATAAGTACAATCAAATTTCACAGCAATTCCCACAGTTATTTCAACTTCAATAACGTTGTCTTCTCAAATCTCAACGCATATCTTCATGACTGTTTTGTCAGTGTATTACTCTTTTTGGTGTATATACTGTCTTTACACGCCTTTTGTGTCGGCTGATTTCTCAAACCCTCTTCTTCTTCAAATTTTCTGACATTCAAAACAAAACATTCGACCATTAGTAACTAAAACATATGCGAGTTCTGGTTGTCCATCATTAGTGATATTTTACAGTTACAATATTACAGTAACATTATTCGTGAGTTTATGAATATATTATACCATCAAATTTAATTGAAAAAAACCACACAACATTAAATATATAATGGTATAGTATTTCATGTTTCAGTAAGTTTTATTTAAGACGGACACTATCCGTCTTAAGCTTAAAACGGATCAAATTGTATCACGTGGTGGTAAAAAAGACAACTTTTGATATTTCCTAGACAACAAGTGGGGTGATTTGATATGTATTTGACACGTCTTAAGCTTAAGACGGATAATGTCACTATTACAGTAACAATATTACAGTAACACTATTACAGTAACACTATTACAGTAACACTATTACAGTAACACTATTACAGTAATACTATTACAGTAACACTATTACAGTAATAGGTGTCGAGTATTTTACGAGAGCTAATTATTACATATCGCTAATTATTGACAAATAAGATCATTGACTTTTGAATTTCATTACAAGATGCTATTACATATAGCTAAGTATTATTGTTACAGTAATGCAAAAGCCATGTATTATAACACTAATATGATAACACAGTTACTGTTACGGGCCGATAATAAATTAGTTCCATCGATAGACTCTCTTGAATCTGCATTTGAGGTATGACTTGATTCAATAACAAATAAACTAATTACATCATATTCAAAATATCATCATATTCAAGCATAAAATCGGTAGGCGAAAATCAATTAATAATGGGAGAAATATCAAAATTGTACCTTGATGAATGAGCAAACGGTGAATTAGTACTATTGTTACGGTAACAATATTACAGTAATGCAATAATGTTACATCAATATTACAGTAACGCAATAATGTTACGGCAACAATGTTACAGTAGCACAATATTTTTACGGTAACAATGTTACAGTAATAACAACATAGAATCAAGTTGCTTAATGTCACCAAAGACATTCACAATACCATTATTTTTGCTCACTGTCACCAAATACTATGAAATGAACATTGTTACTCAATTCCACCATCTCATAACCCAAATTTTTGAAACACACTATGAATAAATACAATCAAAAGTGACAATATGAGCAATCAACGGCAATAGTATGAGCATATACAGCACAAATATGAACTTTAACATTTATCATAGTGCATAATTAACACAAATCAAGGTGCTTTTAATTTACTCATAATAGATAACCAGTATCATCACTTTAGGTAAGAAAACTCACAGTAGTTATTCAATGTAATCAAACGAGATATTCAACACAATCAATCATAACGAATTACATTAACACTCACAAACCTCAATAAGCAATATACATGAATCAAAATCAATCAATAAAACAAGTCAATTGAAATTCCAAAAAAAAAACATGAAAATGACACTTCGATCTATTGAATGGAATAGAGAATGAAGATCATACACTTATCATAAGTAGCAATACTAATCAAAATAGAAGATAAGAACT
>JAIUZE010002630.1:0-24277 GCA_022085475.1 Heliosperma pusillum | reverse complement strand
ATGAAAGTCCTAGACCTATAATTAGACTCCTCTAATTAGTTCATTAAATTACATTAACTTAATGATTTAGGATCTAGTTATCATGCATGCAAATATAAAAGTATAAAAGAAAAGATAAGACGAAAACATCCTTACATGGGGTATTTTCGGTTCAATATGGGCACAATAAGAACTCCTTCTTATTGTTCTTGAGCATGAAAATAATGGATGATCCTCCATAAAATAACCTCCAAAGTAGAAGGTCTCCTTCTTGTTGCACCCAAGATTAAACCCAAACTAATCACTTAGTTTTTGACTAGAAAACACAAGTGATAATATGAACTAATATTAGATTTATTACTACTCTAGTAATAGAAAAATATTAGTGTTTGAGAGTTTTAGAGAGATGAGGATTTTAGAGTGATAAGCATGCAAAAATAAGAATGAACTAGTGTACTAAATGAACAACAATTTTGTCCATATAAAGGACACATGGTCCGGCCAAGGAGAGCCTTAGTGGCCTCTTATTTTGCTTAAAATAATCTCATGCAAACTAGTTGAGTGTAGGAATGAATAAGAACATGATAATGTGTCATACACATGACATGATCACCTGTTGTAGTGTGAAACAAGAAACAACAACCATCATGTTATTCCACTACATGATTTCGGCCCCCGCTAGTGTCATGTGGTCTATTTTGATTTTTAATATTTGTCCCACAAATACTTATAATCATATGCTTAATTATCTTGTATAATTAAGGGTTAATTAGATCATATAACAATTATATGACTCAAATTAATAAATAATATACATTTAACTTTTAAGTGATATTTTATCATTATATCAATATATAATGGGTCCCACAATACCTAGTTAGTTTATTTTACAACTCCTTGTAAATATAATAAACTAATCACCTCTACCTCAAAATATATGCATAACCTCAACTAATTTAATGAATTAACGATTAAATATTAAATTAAATCTTATTTAATCGTATTAAAATAAGACGTAAAATTTATTCAGTCAGTTATCGTATAATTGACTAATAAACTTAAGTGGAATGAGTTCGCAACTCAATTTCCAATAAATAACTATCGTAACTAAACGTACATATCAAATATATGTAATGCTCTAATTAAACTGTATCGTATACAAATAATTAGTATTCTATTTGGGTCTCATCCTATAGGTGTGACCTAAAGGGATCAGTTGATTACCGCCGTCATACGACAATAACGTCAAACTCTAGTCAGCCAAGCGTTACAGATTTACGTTAATCAACTGACGTGGAGTATCAAAATATACTAATCATGCAACGTATATTCCAAATGAGATTTATTATATAAATGCACTATTGTGGAGGACACTTACTCCAACAATCTCCCACTTGTCCGATACAAGTTGTGCATGTAGCAACACTATTGCGGAGGACTCCTCCTCCTACAATTTCTCCCACTTGTCTCGATAAGTTGTGTGCTACCGATCCTCTTGTCTCTTTTGTGTCACATCCTCCCACTCATTGCAAGGTGTCTTACAGGTCGCACTTGCAATTGAAAATTATAAATAGAGTGGTTTTCTCGATCTGGGAGAGTAACTGTCTGACCGGAAAATCTACCAGAGATCTCTTCCGAGCATGGCCACGCATTTCCAGTTACTACTCCTCGAGTGGCCCGAAGATGTTAATACCCAACGTCGGTGGACAATTCCTGTTGACCCATCTTACACTGTATGATGCATATCACCATGACCCAGAAGATGTCCATCGGCCTCCTTTCACGGCACGACCGAGGACAAAAACCAAAGTCAATCGGAAAATACACCGACTCAGGTAAATGGTCGTCAGTCTAAAGAATCGACTCATAGGAATAAAATAGAAATCCCCGCCACGACCAGGCTTCAACAATTTTGATAAGGGACTCTATTATGGTCACTGCCCGACAGAGTGTCTCCACAGTCTGTCTATGTAAACGACCAGTCATCTCCATGACCCCATGGTGCTGAACCAACCATCGATCGACTTACAATCTAGTCACTTCGAGACGTCACCTCAAATGAGTGACTAGGGACAAAACACTAAGTTCATCCTGTTCACTTGAATTGGGTTCAACTTTTCTTTCAACCAATTCGGATAAACAAAGTATTAAAATTTAGTCAAACTAAATAAGGAGTTTTTAATGAAACTCTAACAATGAATGCGATTATCTAATATTTGGAAAAATTGATACGTTATCAATAATTTCATATCTCATAATCTCTAGCAATTCAGGTATATATATTTCAATCCCATTGAAATGACATGACTATCATGTTCAGCCTGCAAAAGCATAGCTAATGGATTAGCAATACTTGCATCTCTCCCATCGTTCTGATCGCTATTTCTTTTTGTCTACGTAATCTCATATTACATAAAACTTTCTGAGTACGTGTCTAGGTTTGAATCTAGACTTAGGACTCTTGGCCTAAAGGTAGCTCCCACTGTTTTACCAGTATCATGGGATAGGATATACAACTATAGGAACTACTTCTAGTCCCTCCAATACTGTCGAATCCAAGCTACTTTCATATGCATCATCATATGACACAATGTACTCCATTTCTGTTGTGAAATCCGCAATGATAAATTGCCTGTAACACTTCCGGCGGATACATGACATTTATATTTTAAAATGTCACTCCTACTTGGAACCTTTCCAATAGTCTTTTCTGCTTGGAACTCTTCCAGCGGATACATGACATTTATATTTTAAACTGAAGTCTGTGTAAACTCTTACACACAACTCACTATAAACTCCAAACATATGGAACATATCTTTAGTCCTTCGCAAGTACTTAAGGATGTTCTTTATGTCTATCAAGTGACTCTCACTTGGATTTGATTGCAAATGATTCGTCATACTCAAAGCATGCGAAATGTCGGATTGAGTATACATCACAGCGTATATAATTGATCCCGCAACGGAAGCAAAAAGGAATCAATTATTATGTGTTCAACTTTCTTGAACTAGTCAAAGATCTTATCAATATAAGAATTTTGACTCAATGCTAATATCCTTTTAGATTTATCTTCACAAATCCGGATATCTTAAAGATGTATTCTACTTCTCCAAAATCTTCCATCATTTAAAATGATCAATATGTCTCCACATATAAGACTGATGAAAACCATATTACTCCCACTAAACTTCATGTATAAACATAATTCCTCGAGAATTCGAGAAATATTTTATGACATGATTGACACACCAATTCCAACTCTTTAGTGCTTACTTAAGATATCCTCTTATGCTTGCAAATTAACTTAGGATAGTTACGATCTACGAACCCACAGGTGAATATAAAATATACTACCTCTTCTGGAATCGTATTCAAGAAGGTGGTTCTTGAGGTCCAATTGACATCATACTATTATGATATGCTGTAATCGCTAAGTATATTCGAATGGATCAAAGAATTAAGGTTGGTGCAAAACTCTTTGCCTACCCATTTATCTTTGAAAACATATTAATGTTCATCCATGCAAATGTTGTTCTTAAAAATCAATTTACATTCAAGAGGTCGTACTTCTTCAATTAAAATTTACCAGGTCACATACCTGACCATCATGCATGGAGTCCATTACGAATCACATGACTCTAAGCCATAGCAAGAAGTTAGGACTAGAAACAGTCTTTTATAAGTCACAGATTAGAATTCATCACTATTAAGGAGTGTTAAAATTCCACCTGACCTCCTAGGTTCCGAAGAAACAACTACTGAACAAGCAATGAGGAAACTTTTTCCGGACCATATGCTCAGTTTTGTGGCTCTTAAAACATTTTCTCCCACTCTGTCTTTTCAAGAAATAATCGTATTTTTTTATTGAAAGAAAACATCACGAGTCACAAACGCTTTGTTCTTATGGTCAATGTAGGATAATTGAGCACTTGTTTTATTCGGATAACTTATAAATTAGGTACGCTACCTATCCATATCGTATATGAAATAAAACCCGACTGTTATAAATGTGCTTTGATATGGTGAGAAAAGAAATAGCAGACAAAATATTAAGACTCCAAGGTTAGTCAAATGGCTCAGTTTGACTTTACAAAGACAAAACCATATCGTATAAGGTTCTGTTTCTCTATGCAACAACAACTTATCTCATAATCTGTGTTAGAGAAATTAACTCGTGAAACTATTTCACAATACTTTTGGTGAAAATCAAAGTCAATACTTAGATATTTATAGTTACGATTTACTCGTAAGTCCTTGTCTAATACTCTTGGTGATTAACTACTTCACATTGAAGCTCTTTGAACGTTTCAAGGATTTCTCATAGTACCTCATTAAGTAGAATCAAATATAATATCTACTTAAATCGTTGGTAATAAAGTGAAATAGTCATAACCATCTCTGGTTGTGTTTGTTATTGGACCACGCATATTCTAATGTAATAGGGCCAATAACTTAATAGTTCGATTTCCTTTTAAATAAAAAGGGCACGAATCATCTTGCCTTGAATACAAGATTCGCACGCACCATAAGATTCAAAATCAGATAGTTTAGGGATAATTGTTAATACTAGCCTTTTAATGTGCTACACAATCCAGAATTAAGATTAGATTAGGGTCACCAATTTTGAGCCTTTACAATCTATATGACAAGTAATTATTAGTTTAGTTCAAGAATATAATTACCTTTAATTGGAATGGGATAACCATTGACCAAGTATAGGCATAAAAAGATACAACGCTTGTTCTATTCACAAAAGTGAAACACTTGTGTCGTACACTAAAGTGGATACTATATTCTTTATTTAGAGGTCATGTACATAATAACGTTTATTAAAGTATACCTCTAAATCCAAAACTAGATTGATCACATTATAACTTTTATATGTCTCTATAGAAATAAAACTACAATAGTTATATTTCCCTTGTAGGTCGACATTTAATCATGGTTAGTCGTCGCACGAATCATTATTATATGCATTGAATACATTGATGAAAACCATAATGGGTATCTAATACCCAAAAATTGCATTTAGCAAAATAAATGTCGATCATATAGATATTATGGGTGAAAATAGTACACCCAATTTCTAACTCTTTAGAAAACTTGGGGCAGATTCTTTTCTTGTGTCCTACACTGTAAAATAGAATCGTCAAAAAGTTGGGTTCGACACATTGCTTGGGTTTTGACTTTACTATTCAAAATAGACTTGCCTTTTTCCCTCGCCTTATGCCAACATCGTGCCAACCTACTATTGAACCTCGTTTTATTCTTAACAATTAAAAATATAAACATCCCTCTTAGAGCTCCCACTCACTTTCATGAATCTCTACTTAGACAAGTATATTAGAATTATTGTGAAGACTATTCTTCATTTCATTCATGGTTTTACCTTCAAAAGGATAAACCTTTCATGATGTGACTACGGTATTTGGTTATTCACGATTTTAAATAAATCGATTAACTTAGTCATCCCAACTGATTTGGCCTCTTTTGAGGTAAGCCTCGATAAGGAGCATTATGATGACATACCAAAAATTAAAATATTTTCGTTGGAGCGAAAAGATTGATGTACCATTGTTATGAGAAGACGTCACTAAAAATCAAAACGTTTTTGACTAAGTGTGACTTATTCATTTACTCTTCATAAGAGACATTTGCAATGGTGAATATGAGGATCAAAAGATAAAATTCATTTTGTCTTTAGCTACGGTGGTTTAAACGGAGATCGCAATCAAAATGCTACCGTATAAAATAATGGAAACTCCTTTCCACTATTGAACGGATTTACAAGTTCGTAGAAGGATAAAATATTTGTCATTTGCGCGTATAAAATAAATATCAACGGAAAATGAACATTCATTGCTTAAATATAATTTACTTGTAAAACAATTTTAAAAAAGTCACTCATATAATGACCCCTCACGAAATTACATGAGTGATTCCAAGACCCATCTTTAGACAAAAATAGTCATCGCATGCTACCTTTATCTAAAAATTGTAAGTCAATACTTGACTAATTCTACACTTAGAACTCTTGGTTGACGGATTTCAACTAAATCCATCTCCTAGTCCCAAGATAACGCTTATCTCGTTGAGTCCAATCCAGTTTTGGCTTGTGATCGCATCACCGTACTTACCCGAGGTAAAAAGGGACCCACGAGCGTGGTAGCCCTAATGAACACGGGGTTCATAGGTGCTTCAATTGGTAAGGCTAAATCTCAATTTTTTTTTTATTTAAGTTATGTGAGAGGTCTCGTCAATTTTGTTATTAATTCCCTATAAGCGAACTAAGTCGGTGAATTTTGAATAACTTTGAATTGACAATCGAGAAATAAAGATTCATGTTGGCGATTTTGGCATGAGCGGAAAAATAAAGCAAGCAAATAATAAATCCTAGTATGGCCACCTAGCTAATCTAATTAACTAGTAGATTACAAAATCGGAAACCAACTCCTTGGCCCCTTGCCTCTTCATGGCACCGTCTTTTGGAACACCGACTTCGGGAATCTCCGTCTTCATAATAATTAATTACAAAAAGATACAAATAAAATTCCTATTATACATTTGATCTAAAAATGAAATTAAATTATTACAAACGGCGATACGAGATCGCAAATAAAATTACAACCGAATCGGTATTCCCTTACATTACGGGTAATACCGATTAAAATAATCTAGGCCATACTAGGTACAACTTGCATTAAAAATTAAATAAATGACATTCATTCATTCAAAAATAACAAACATAAATAAAATGCTGTAAAAATCATGCCAAAATCGCCCTTAACACTTATCATGCTCATTCTAGCTCGGTTTTATGGATTTTATCGATTTTTACCCATTAAAAATCAATAATCAATACTTAAATCGTATTTAAGCTCAAACTAATTATCTAAACTGATTTAGAACTCAAAATTAGTCCCCACTAACGTTTTTTGTATTTAATTAGTTCGAATTGATCGTATTTGCTAAATATAGAGGTTTAATCATAACATTTATGAAGTAAACCCAAAATAAAATATAAAAATCATAAAAATTTGAAACCAAAAAATTTGTACATTCTGGAACATTTCCAGGAACTCTAAAACACAGAAAAATTTGCCCAAAAATTTTGAATAAATGTTATGAACAAATAACATAGTATTCAACGGTTTTATCAAATAAAAACCATTAAATATAGTAAAATAGTGAAACAAATTATACACTTTCACCAAGATGATATAAATTAGATTATAAAATGTACCAAAAAATTTCAAGACCAGAAAAGGACTTTTCAATTTTATGATCATAATAATCTCACTTTATTGACTTTTATCTTATAAAAATCAATCATCATGCAAAACTTAATTAAAAGTTACGAAATTTTACATACAGTATGTAAAACATGCATGTGAGGTCATATCAAAATTTCATGGCCAGAATCAACATGAAACTATTTTTAGTTAACTTTTAACATAAAATATGCATATTAACATGATTTAAAGGCCATAAATCAAAATAAATAGCAAATTAATCCATAAAATCACCAAATTTGACCACAACCATTTTGAGGTCAGTAGGTATGCATGCAAATCAAAAATTTCGTGCAAACCAACTTTGAACACAAATTTTCAATTTTACCCAAGTTATCGTATAACTCGATTTTAATGCCTAAAATCGACATGCATGTAACAATTGAGCTCTGATACCACATGAAAGTCCTAGACCTCTAATTAGACTCCTCTAATTAGTTCATTAAATTACATTAACTTAATGATTTAGGATCTACTTATCATGCATGCAAATATAAAAGCATAAAAGAAAAGATAAGACGAAAACATGCTTACATTGGGAATTTTCGGTTCAATATGGGCACAATAAGAACTCCTTCTTATTGTTCTTGAGCATGAAATTGATAGATGATTCTCCATAAAACAACCTCCAAAGTAGAAGGTGTCCTTCTAGTTGCACCCAAGATTAAACCCAAACTAATCACTTAGTTTTTTGACTAGAAAACACAAGTGATAATATGAACTAATATTAGATTTATTACTACTCTAGTAATAGGAAAAAAATTAGTGTTTGAGAGTTTTTAGAGAGATGAGGATTTTAGAGTGATAAGCATGCAAAATAAGAATGAACTTGTGAAGTAAAATGAACAACAATATTGTCCATTTAAGGACACATGGGCCGGCCAAAGAGAGCCCTAGTGGCCTCTTATTTTGCTTAAAATAATCTCATGCAAAATAGTTGAGTGTAGGAGTGAATAAGAATATGATCATGTGTCATAAACATGACATGATCACATGTTGTAGTGTAATACAAGAAACAACAACCATCATGTTATACACTACATGATTTCGGCCTCCACTAGTGTCATGTGGTCCATTTTGATTTTTAATATTTGTCCCACAAATACTTATAATCATATGCTTAATTATCTTGTATAATTAAGGGTTAATTTGATCATATAACAATTATATGACTCAAATTAATAAATAATATACACTTAACTTTTAAGTGATATTTTATCATTATATCAATATATAATGGGTCCCACAATGCCTAGTAAGTTTATTTTACAACTCCTTGTAAATATAATAAACTAATCACCTCTACCTCAAAATATATGCATAACCTCAACTAATTTAATGAATTAATGATTAATCATTAAATAAAATCTTATTTAATCGTATTAAAATAAGACGTAAAATTTATTCAGTCAGTTATCGTATAATTGACTAATAAACTTAAGTGGAATGAGTTCGCAACTCAATTTCCAATAAATAACTCTCGTAACTAAACGTACATATCAAATATATGTAATGCTCTAATTAAACTGTATCGTATACAAATAATTAGTATTCTATTTGGGTCTCATCCTATAGGTGTGACCTAAAGGGATCAGTTGATTACCGTCGTCATACGACAATAACGTCAAACTCTAGTCAGCCAAGCGTTACCGATTTACGTTAATCAACTGACGTGGAGTATCAAAATATACTAATCATGCCACGTATATTCCAAATGAGATTTATTATATAAATGCACTATTGTGGAGGACACTTACTCCAACAGAAGAGGCCAAGGAGGAGGCAGAGGAAGGCCACCTGATGATGAAGAGTATCCAGATTCAGATGACTCATCAAGGAGCAGGGCTTCCATCCACAGGCACATAGACAAACATCTTAAGGTAGACATCCCTGAATTTTCTGGTAGTCTTAATCCTGATGATTTGTTAGAATGGTTAAGAGAAGTAGAAAGAATCTTTGAGTATAAAGGATATAATGATCCTAAGTCTTTTAAAGTAGCCATCCTTAAACTGAAAGGGTATGCTTCCCTTTGGTATGAAACCATGAAAGGGTTAAGGGCTAGGGAAGGGAAAGAACCCATCAAGTCTTGGACTAAACTGAAAAAGAAACTGTTAGATAAGTTTGTTGCTAAGGATTACACCCAGGATCTGTTCATTAAATTGTCTAAGTTGAAACAAGGAGATAAATCTGTTGAATCCTATTTGAGAGAGTTTGAACAACTCACCTTGCAGTGTGGTATAAATGAGAAACCTGAGCAAAGGATTGCTAGGTACTTAGAGGGTCTAGATAAGAGCATTGCTAACAAGGTTAGGTGCATAATGGGTCAGAAGCCAAGCACTTCATTGACTGAGAACAGAATTAGGTGCTTCCAATGTCAGGGTTATGGACATTTCAGGAAGGATTGCCTTTCTAAGAAGACCTTAACTATAATGGAGGTTGAGACTTGGGAAAAAGAAGGTCTAGTTGAGTATGAGAGGGATGAGCCTGAGGTTGAAGAAGTGGTGAGTGAGGAAGAAGAGCCTAGTCAGGAGGCAATAGTGGCACTCCCTGATACAGGCCACAGTTTGGTTCTATGGAGGGTAATGCATTCACAACAGATACCTTTGGAGGAGGATCAAAGGTCCCTCATTTTCAGGAGCAGATGTACCATACAAGGGAGGGTTTGTAACCTTATCATAGATGGAGGTAGCTGTACCAATGTGGCCTCTGTCACTATGGTTGACAAGTTGAAGCTAAGCACTCAAGAACACCCTCATCCCTATTAGTTAAGATGGCTGAGTAAGGGAGCAGAGGTTAAGGTGGACAAGCAATGTATGGTTCCATTCTCCATTGGAAATGTGTACAAGGATGAAGTACTGTGTGATGTGGTTCCAATGGATGCCTGTCACTTATTATTGGGAAGGCCATGGGAGTTTGATAAGAGCTTCATACACCAAGGAAGGAGCAACACCTATTCCTTCAAACATGGGAGCATGAAGGTGACATTAGCCCCTTTGCCACCTCATCAGAAGAGTTATGGGAGTCCCAGTATGGCTGAAGACTTTAGTGGAGTCTTGTTTCTATCTGAATCAACAATGGTCAAAGAGTGTAGTGAGGAACAACCTGTATTGATGCTGCTGTCAAAGGAGGTTCAGGAAGGGGAGTCTAAGGTAATTCCTGCAGAAGTTAAGCCCCTCATTGATCAATTCAAGAAAGTGTTCCCAGAGGAACTTCCTGATGGCTTACCACCTTTGAGAGGAATTGAACATCAGATAGACCTTGTGCCAGGGTTTGTACTACCTAATAGACCAACATATAGATGTGATCCTAAGGCTACACAAGAACTGCAGAAACAGGTTGGAGAGTTGATGAGTAAAGGGTTTGTAAGGGAGTCCTTAAGTCCATGTGCTGTGCCTGCATTATTGGTTCCTAAGAAGGATGGAACTTGAAGGATGTGCATAGATAGCAGGGCTATCAATAACATCACAGTCAAGTACAGGTTCCCCATACCTAGGCTTGATGACATGTTGGATGAGCTGAGTGGATCAAGGTTCTTTTCTAAGATTGATTTGAGGCAAGGCTACCATCAGTTGAGGATCAGGGAAGGAGATGAGTGGAAGACAGCTTTCAAAACAAAGCATGGCCTCTATGAGTGGCTTGTCATGCCCTTTGGCCGGTCAAATGCCCCAAGTACCTTAATGAGATTGATGACAGAGGTGCTTAGGCCTTGCCTAGGGAGATTTGTGGTAGTATACTTTGATGATATTCTCATCTACAGCAAGAGCAAGGATGATCATTTGAGGCATCTTGAGGCTGTGTTTGAGATACTTAAGGAGAGTAAACTCTTTGGGAAGCTTGAGAAATGCACCTTTATGACTGAGGAAGTTAAGTTTCTAGGATATGTGGTGTCTGGTAGAGGTATTTCAGTGGATCGGG
Organism: Heliosperma pusillum; assembly: GCA_022085475.1. Classification (NCBI taxonomy): domain Eukaryota; kingdom Viridiplantae; phylum Streptophyta; class Magnoliopsida; order Caryophyllales; family Caryophyllaceae; genus Heliosperma; species Heliosperma pusillum. The sequence continues at coordinate 13,090 of JAIUZE010002630.1, read as the reverse complement.
ACAAGATCATTGCTGTTCAGTCTTGGCCTGTTTCTAAGAACATCACAGAAGTGAGAGGATTTTATGGCTTAGCATCTTTCTACAGGAGGTTCATTAAGAACTTCAGCACCATTGCAGCACCACTCACTGAATGTATGAAGAAAGGAGAGTTCACTTGGACTGACAATGCGTTGCAGGCTTTCAAATACATAAAGAAACTCTTGTGCAGTGCACCTATCCTCAGGTTACTAGACTTTAATTGCCTATTTGAGGTTGAATGTGATGCAAGTGGAGTGGGAATTGGAGCTGTCCTCATCCAAGAGAAGAAGCCTGTAGCCTATTTCAGTGAAAAGCTAAATGGTGCCAAGCTGAGCTATTCTACTTATGATAAGGAGTTTTATGCTCTTGTCAGGGCTCTAAGGCATTGGAGTCATTACCTGAAGCCCAAGCAATTTGTCCTACACTCTGATCATGAGGCATTGAAGTACATAGGAGGCCAGCATAAGCTCAGTCACAAACATGCTAAATGGGTGGAGTTCCTCCAATCATTTACCTTTTCTAGCAAATATAAAGAAGGGAAACAAAATGTTGTAGCTGATGCATTGTCTAGAAGATACACCCTGCTATCAACCATGAAACAAAGGGTTCTTGGGTTTGAGTTCATGAAAGACATGTATTAGGAGGATCCAGACTTTGCAGAAGATTGATTAGCACAGAAAGAGGGAACCAGGACAATTGATTCACCCTACACTCTACAAAATGGATTCCTGTTTAAAGGAAACAAACTGTGTGTTCCCAGAGGTTCTTATAGGAGTCTATTGATCAAGGAAGTGCATAGAAGTGGCCTTGGAGGACACTTTGGGGTTCAAAAGACTGTGGATATACTGCAGGATCAGTTCTACTGGCCTAAGATGATGGGAGAGGTCCAAATAGTGCTCAGGAGGTGTGGAGTCTGTCAAAAGGCTAAGAGTTCATTTCAGGCAGAGCCTTACACTCCCCTACCAGTCCCATGTAGGCCTTGGGAAGATGTGAGTATGGATTTCATAGTGGCATTGCCTAGAACAGCAAGAGGAAAAGATTCTATCATGGTAGTTGTGGATAGGTTCAGCAAGATGGCACATTTCATTGCCTGTAAGAAACCTGAGGATGCTGTGAGTGTAGCAGAGCTATATCTTGATGAGGTGGTGAGATTGCATGGTGTTCCAAGAACTATTGTGTCTGACAGAGACACAAAGTTTATGAGCCATTTCTGGAGGTAATTGTGGAAGCTGCTTAATACCAGGTTGTTGTTCAGCATCTCCCATCATCCTCAAATAGATGGACAAACTGAGGTAACCAACAAGACCTTGGGAAGGATCTTGAGGTGTATAGTCAGCAAGTCTCTCAAGGATTGGGATCTAAAGCTGGCTCAAGCAGAGTTCTCCTTTAATAGAGCTCCATCATCAGCCACATGCCACTCCCCCTTTGAAGTGGTCTATGGTACTAACCCCTTAATGCCTTTGAATTTGTCTAATGTGTGCAGGCCAGAGATCCATTATGATGCCAAGAAGAGGGTGGAACAAATGCTAAAACTCCATGAGTCAGTCAGAAAACAAATTGAGAAGACCAATGATCTATACAAGAAGAATGCCAAGGTTCCTAAGATCAAGAAAGACTTTGCACCAGGAGACTTAGTATGGATTAACCTAAGGAAAGAGAGGTTCCCCTCCAAAACAAAGAACAAGCTAGAGCCAAGAGCAGATGGTCCTTTTCAAGTCATAGAGAAGATAGGTCCCAATGCCTACAGAGTTGATCTGCCAGGAGAGTATGCAGTTCATGGGACATTTAATGTTGGAGACCTTAGTCCCTTCTATGAAGACTCTGAGGGAGAGAAAGACACAGGCTTGAGGTCAAGCCCTTTTCAACCTGGGGAGGCTGCAGCAGGAGCTCACCCAAGGGGCCTTGATGATCAAGCCAGAAGCCAGACAAGCCAGACAAGCCTGACCACAAGACCCCGTCAGATTGAAGCTAGAACCACAAGGTCCAAACATCAGGCCATGTCAAGCCAAATTCAAGCCAACCCAAGCCAAGACAATGAGGAAGACATCCCAAAGTTCACCAAGTCATGCCAAGGTACAACTCAGTCCACATTACACACACAAGCCAGGAACAATGTCTGTCAGATCTCAGTAGACCAGTTAGCAAACCAAGCACCAAGGAGGTACACCAGGGCATCTCAGCCACCCCCACCATGGCCTTCCATCAAGCCAACTCATTCATCAACCAGTTTGCCCAGGAGAGTTCCCTTAGAACTCTAGCAAAATCTCAAGTTACAAGCAGTCCAAACTAGAGTCCAATGAACCTCATGGCAAGGAAAGTACATGTCCAGCTGTGGGTTCTTTTTGACAAGTCAACTTGTCCTCATCCAAGGCAGGTTTATGTAAGTTCAAATAAGAGTTGAAGAGTACCAAGGAGCAGCAAAACACACCCAGAGCAAGGCAGCAAGACAACAAGAACAACAGTTTCCCATTTTAGGAAAACTCCAAAAACTGCTTTATTGCTTTTTGCTTCAGTCTGTTTTGTGTCTTTGTGTCTGTACTAGCTAGTTGTTAAACTCGTCCTCTTGTGAGGCCCTTATTTAGTTATCTGTTATAGTAGTTCAAGTCCAAAGCTGACCCTTAGATGGACTTTACATCCAAAGGTTCACATTGTATCAGCCTCCATATATAAGGAGGGTCTTATGTATTGTTTTAAGCAGACTTTTATGAATGAATTAACCTTGAGAAATCTCTCAAATCTTTCAAACTTGTGCTAAGTGTTGTAGTTTGAGCCAAGCCTGATACATCTTTAAGGTGTCTGATCAGTGTCTTGCTTTGTGAGTCAAGATTAAGTCTGTGCTTTGCTGTGACTAGCTTGCTTGTTGTTGAGTCTAAGTCTAGGGTGTTTGTGCATTGATGTAATACTCTAAACCTGTCTCAAACCCAGTCTTTTAGTCCTTTCTCTTGTGCCATGCTGTAGGGGAAGTTCTCTAAGTCATATCCTTGAGTTTCAGTTAATACAAGTCACTCTCTCTAAAACATCTTCCATTTCTGTTTGTTTTTGCTTTCAGTTTTAGTAAGCATAGTAAAGCATCCCCTAAACTCACAAGCCTTAGTAGTTTACAGTCCAAATAAGCAACGAGTGATAATCAATAAAAGAAAGAGTTTAGGGAATTACATAGTTCATGTAATTTAAAAAGGGGAAACAATGAGCTAAAAAGGTGACTAGTCTAAAGCATGAAAATGGGCGATTAAAAGGATGTTAACCGTCTCAGGCCCAACACCATTCTAGTGAGACAAGCTCGCTCTCACGGTCGCAACCACCCTAAAACACATAGCCTTTTTGTTCTTGAATAGCACCTGCTCTAGTTGTAGAGCAATAGATAAAATAACTACACTTAGGTCAAACCCCACTCTTGGGATGAATAGACCTAAATCACGACCCAAGATCTCGCCTTCCTTAACCCAAGTCTACTTGTTGTATAGTTATGGTAAGTAGAACAAATCTAGAAGCCTACTAAGTAAGTCCCAATAATAAATCGATTTAGGTAGCTCATCGGCCCACTACATGCGCAAGGAAAGTTTAATGGTTTTTTTCTCATATGAATATCATCAACACAACACAAATCCCAACCCCCAACAAGAGTAGTACTCACTAAACTTGTTTAACATAAAGACAAAGATATTAATAACATAAACAATGAAATATAACTCTAGATCCTGAAGACAATAACTTGGATGAATAAATGATAAACTAACTAAGAGGAACCATTTCTAATGCTAAATATAGGAGCTTTTTATCTTACAATCAATCCATAAGACAAGTAATGGGGATTTCCCAATAAGATTCATAATCAACAATAAGGAAAATATAAGATTCAACTAACTAAAGATTAATCCAACTAAACCAACATACAAGAAATGGAATAATATAAATTAAAAGTAGGAGAATGAAATCATACTAACAATTAACAAAGGAAAGAGCAATAAGATTAATAGAAGGAAGAAAAGACATTCAATCTTTTGACAAGCCCAGTCTAAATATATTATAATTTGAACTAGGATTACAGTACGATTAAGACCACAAATTTTGTAGATTTCTATCTAATCTAATGTAGTATATTGTTGTCTAATGTAGTGTAAGATCCCTTAACAATGTTAACTCGAAAGTTCTAGTTATACTGAACAACAAAGGAGGGAAAACAATAAACAAAGACAAAATTTTGTATGCGAGCGGGTCTAGGCCAACCGACCATCTACCATCCACGACCACCGGCCCAAAACCCTCTGATTGTTGGGTGGTGGTGTTTGGTGTGAGGGGGTCCTACCCAGCCACCATGCGGCTTATGCTTAATGTTTACTCTTGTGCAAATGGGGAAAGGTGGGCTACTGACGGGTAAACAAGACGGCCTGTGGACAGGTTAGAACCCACCCTTGGGTAGCTGGCACGACAAGAAAGGAATATGGTATGTGGTCTTGGTTGGTGGGAAAGTGGCCGGTGTAGGCAACCGACCCAAAACCTCATAAAAGTCTGCTTGTGAAGCGCGCATGAAGGAGCACATGTTGGGGGGCTACTGGCTGGCCACCAGGCAACCGATGGGACTGCTGGGACCCACCAAGGTGTAGGCTGCAATGAGGGGAAGAGGAAGGGAGATAACCATCAGGTGGGCGGCGGCCGAGGGACTGATTTCTTGGCTGGTCAGCCGGCCACAAGCCTAGGGGCGATTTCCCTCCCGTCTTCGATCATCTTGCGTCGGTTTTGTTTCCTGAAAATAATACCGATCCTTTGCCTTTATTGAAGGGTTTCGAACACCCTTTGAACTAGGATTCAATAACAAGAATTAATCAAATTAACATAGTAAATAAGATTAATCACATAACTCTTAGCGCCGCAGAATAATGGCGATAATAAGAAGTATATTTGATGTATAAATCCAATAACCTAGACGAATAATTAGCACCCCAATTGGGATGCCTTTACCGGTATCCACACAGGTACTGTACTACGCCATGCAGGCTAGTACTAGAAGGGAAGAATGACAACCTTGAGAAAACGTTTTTTCTCTCTCGTATGTTTCTCCTTCCATTTGTCAAACTTATGAATAAGATTATTAGGTTTGTCACACAAAACGTTTTATATAGATGAGATACATAGGTGATAAGTGTAATATTTGTATTGTTTTATCCCTTATTTTGGGTCGGTTTGACATGATATTTCCACTAATTTTAGTGATTATGTGAGCTAATCTCGTGTTATAGTCGTTTTGTGTGCTATGTCTTGTCTTTAAGGAAATAAAGCGATTTCTGCGGTTTTTCCTACTATTTTGGTATAAATATCAACACTCGGAGCTACGAGAAGCAAGTCATGGCCACAATGATAGTAGTATGATAGCATTGGCTGATCCCGAAGATGAAATATGACTAAATGAAGGGTTAATTCAAAAGTCAACGAGAGTCAATGAAAGTCAAACATCATAGGATTCCTAAAAGGAAGGATACGACATCCCCGCTCGTGCTTAGTGAAAGTCCTAGACCTCTAATTAGACTCCTCTAATTATTTCATTAAATTACATTAACTTAATGATTTTGGATCTAGTTATCATGCATGCAAATATAAAAGTATAAAAGAAAAGATAAGACGAAAACATCCTTACATTGAGAATTTTCGGTTCAATATGGGCACAATAAGAACTCCTTCTTATTGTTCTTGAGCATGGAATTAATAGATGATCCTCCATAAATTAACCTCCAAAGTAGAAGGTCTCCTTGTTGCACCCAAGAATCAACTCAAATAATCTTAACTTATTATTAACTAGATAATAAGTAAGACATAATACTACTAATATTATTGTATTACTACACGAGTAATATGATATGAATATTAGTATGCATGTTAGTTATAGAGAGATGTTGAGTTTTTAGAGAGAAGAAGAAAATAAGCATAAATATGAAGTGTATGAAAATGAACAACATTTGGTCATTTTATGGCACTATGGCTGGCACCCACAAGCCCCAAAATGGGTGATTTTCTTGTTATTTTATTCACATGCATAATGGTAGTGTATGGGATTGTGTAATGATAATGATCATGTGTCATACATGTCATAATCATATGGTAGAGTGTGGAATTAGTAGAGAATAAACACAATTGTTTTCTACTAGCTAAAACCAGTTCACATGTGTCCAATATGGACCATTTTGATTTTTGATATTTGTCCCACAAATACTTATTAATCATATGCTTAATTATCTTGTATAATTAAGTGTTAATTTGATCATATAACAATTATATGACACAAATTAATAAACAATATGTACTTAAATTTTAAGTGATATTTTACCATTATATCAATATATAATGGATCCCACAATGCCCAGTTAATTTATTTTACAACTCTTTGTAAATATAATTTACTAATTACCTCTACCTCAAAATATTTGCATAACCTCAACTAACTTAATGAATTATGTATTAATAATTAAATTAAATCTTATTTAATTGTATTAAAATAACACGTAAAATTTATTCTGTCAGTTATCGTATAATTGACTAATAAACTTAAATGGAATGAGTTCCTAACTCAATTTCCAATAAATAACTCTCGTCACTATACGTACATATCAAATATATGTAATGCTCTAATTAAACTGTATCATATACAAATAATTAGTATTCTATTTGGGTCTCATCCTATAGGTGTGACCTAAAGGGATCAATTGATCACCGCCGTCATACGACAATAACGTCAAACTCTAGTCAGCTGAGCGTTACCTATTTACGTTAATCAACTGACGTGGAGTTTCAAAATATACTAATCATGCCACGTATATTCCAAATGAGATTTATTATATAAATGCACTATTGTGGAGGACACTTACTCCAACAATCTCCCACTTGTCCGATACAAGTTGTGCATGTAGCAACACTATTGTGGAGGACTCCTACTCCAACAATATCTCCCACTTGTCTCGACAAAATGTGTGCTGCCGATTCTCTTGTCTCTTTTGTGTCACATCCTCCCACTCATCGCAAGTTGTCTTACTGGTCGCACTTGCGATTGAAAATTATAAATAGAGTGATTTTCTTGATCTGGGAGAGTAACTGTCTGACCGGAAAATCTACCAGAGATCTCTTCCGAGCTTGGCCACGCATTTCCAGTTACTACTCCTCGAGTGGCCCGAAGATTTTAATACCCAACGTGGGGGGAAAATTCATGTTGACCCATCTTACACTGTATGATGCAGATCACCATGACCCAGAAGATGTCCATCGGCCTCCTTTCACGGCACAACCTAGGACAAAAACCAAAGTCAATCGGAAACTACACCGACTCAGGTAAATGGTCGCCAGTCTAAAGAATCGACTCATAGGAATAAAATAGAAATCCTAGCCACGACCAGGCTTCAAAAATTGTGATAAGGGATTCTATTATGGTCACTGCTCGACAGAGTGTCTCCACAGTCTGTCTATGGAAACGACAAGTCATCTCCATGACCCCATGGTGCTTAACCAACCATCGATCGACTTACAATCTAGTCACTTCGAGACGTCACCTCAAATGAGTTTCTAGGGACAAAACACTAAGTTCATCATGTTCACTTGAATTGGGTTCAACCTTTTTTTCAACCAATTCGGATAAACAAAGTATTAAAATTTAGTCAAACTAAATAAAGAAGTTTTTAATGAAACTCTAACAATGAATGCAATTATCAAATATCTTGAAAAATTGATACGCTATCAATAATTTCATATCCTCTAATCTCCATCAATTCAGGTACATATTTCAATCCCCATTGAAATGACATGACTATCATGTTCAGCCTGCAAAAGGCATGGCTAATGGATTAGCAATACTTGCATCTTTCCCATCTTTTTTATTGCTATTTCTCTTTGTCTACGTAATCTCATATTACATAAAATTTTCTGAGTACGTGTCTAGGTTTGAATCCAGACTTAGGATTCTTGGCCTAACGATAGCTCCCACTATTTTACCAGTATCATGGGATAGGATATACAACTATAGGAACTACTACTAGTCCGTCCAATACAGTCGAATCCAAGCTACTTTCATATGCATCATCAAATGATGCAATGTGCTCTATTTCCGTTGTGAAATCCGCAATGATAAACTGCCTGGAACACTTCCAGCGGATACATGACATTTATATTTTGAAATGTCACTTCTACTTGGAACCTTTCCAATAGTCCTCTCTGCTTGGTACTCTTCCACAGATAAATCGTCTATAAAATATAGCCAGTTCGTGATTTCAAATCACTTTGATCAGTTTGGAAACTGAAGTCTGTGTAACCCCTTACACACAACTCACTTTAAACTCCAAACACATGAAACATATCTTTAGTCTTTCGCAAGTACTTAAGGATGTTCTATATGGCTATCAAGTGACTCTTACTTGGATTTGATTGCAAACGACTTGTCATGCTCAAAGCATGCGAAATGTCGGATTGAGTATACATCACAGCGTATATTATTGATCCCGCAGCGGAAGCAAAAGGAATCAATTATCATGTGTTCAACTTCCTTGAACTAGTCAAAGAACTTATCAATATAATAATTTTGACTCAACGCTAATATCCTTTTAGATTTATCTCCACAAATCCAGATATCTAAAAGATGTATTCTACTTCTCCAAAATCTTCCATCATTTAAAATGATCAATATGTCTCCACATATAAGACTCATGAAAACCATAGTACTCCCACTAAACTTCATGTATTCAACATAAGTCCACGAGATATCGAGAAATATTTTACAACATGATTGACACACTAATTCCAACTCTTTAGTGCTTACTTAAGACATCCTCTTAAGCTTGCAAAATTAACATAGGATAATAAGGATCTACGAACCCACAGGTGTATATAAAATATTCTACCTCTTCTAGAATCGTATTCCAGAAGGTGGTTCTTGAGATCCAATTGTCATCATACTATTATGAAATGCAGTAATCGCTAAGTATATTCGAATGGATTGAAGAATTAAGGTTGATGCAAAACTCTTTGCCTACCAATTTATCTTTGAAAACATTTTAATGTTCATCCATGCAAATTTCGATCTTAAAAATCAATTTACATTGAAGAGGTTGTACTTCTTCAAGTAAAATTTACCAGGTCACATACCTGACCATCATGCATGGAGTCCATTACGAATCGCATGACTCTAAGCCATAGCAAGAATTTGGGACTAGAAACAGTCTTTTATAAGTCACAGATTAGAATTCATCACTATTAAGGAGTGATAAAAATCCACCTGACCTATTAGGTTCCGAAGAAACAACTACTGAACAAGCAATGAGGAAACTTTTTACGGACCATATGCTCAGTTTGTGGCTCTTGAAACATTTTCTCCCACTCTGTCATATCAAGAAATAATCGTATTTTTTATTGAAAGACAGCATCACGAGCCACAAATGCTTTGTTCTCGTGGTTAACGTAGGATTATTGAGCACTTGTTTCACACGGATAAATTACAAATTAGGTACGCTACCTATCCATATTGTATATGAAATAAAATCCGACTGTTTTAAATGCGCTTAGATATGGTGGAAAAAGAAATAGCAGACAAAATAATAAAATCCCAAAGTTAGTCAAGTGGCTCATATTAACTTGACAAAGACAAAATCATATCGTATAAGGTTCTGTTTCTCTATGCAACAACACTCTTCTCTCATAATGTGTGTTAGAGAAATTAACTGGTGAAACTATTTCACAATACTTTTGGTGAAAATCAAAGTCAATACTTAGATATTTCTTGTAACGATTTTGTCGTAAGTCCACTATCTAATATTCTTGGTGGTTAACTACTTCACATTGAAGCTCTTTGAACTTTTCAAAGATTTCTCTTAGCACCTCGTTAAGTAGAATCAAACACAATATCTACTTAAGTCGTCGGTAAATAAAGTGAAGTAGTCATTACCATCTCTGGTTGTGTTTGTTATTGGACCACACATATTCTTATGTAATATGGCCAATAACTCACTAGTTCGATTTCCTTTTCAATAAAAAGAGCACGAATCATCTTGCCTTGAATACAAGATTCGCACACACCATAAGATTCAAAATCAAATGTTTTAGGGATAGTAGTCAATACTAGCCTTTTAATGTGCTACACAGTCCAGAATCAAGATTAGATCTGGGTCACCAATTTTGAGCCTTTTACAATCTATATGACAAGTAATTTATAGTTTTAGGTCAAGAATATAATTACCTTTAATTGGTGTGGGATAACCATTGACCAAGTATAGGAATAAAAAGATACAACGCTTGTTCTATTCACAAAAGTGAAACACTTGTGTCGTACACTAAAGTGGATACTATATTCTTTATTTAGAGGTCATATACTTAATAACTTTTATTAAAGTATATCTCTAAATCCAAAACCGGATTGATCACATTATAACTTTTATATGTCTCTATAGAAATAAAAACTTCAATAGTTCTATTTCCCTTCTAGGGCGACATTTAATTATGGCTAGTCGTCGCACAAATCATTATTATATGCATTGAATACATTGATGAGAACCATAATAGGTATCTAATACCCAAAAATTGCATTTAGGAAAATAAATGTCGATCATATAGATATTATCTATGAAAGTACTTTTAGGTGTAGTACACCCAATTTCTATTTATCCAAAAACTTGGGACATATTCTTTTCTAGTGTCCTACACTGTAATAATAGAATCATCAAAAGTTGGGTTCGACACCTTTCTTGGTTTTTGACTTTACTATTCAAAATAGTCTTGCCTTTTTCCCTCGCCTTGTGGCAACATCATGCCAACCTACTCTTGAACCTCGTCCTATTCTTAACAATCAAGAATAAAACATCTTTCTTAGAGCTCCCAATTACTTTCATGAATCTCTATTTAGACCAATAGATTAGAAATATAATGAAGACTATTTTTCATTTCATTGATGGTTTTACCTTCAAAAGGATAAACCTTTCATGAAGTGACTACGGCATTTGAATATTCACGAATTTAAATAAATCGATTAACCTAGTCGTCCCAACTAATTTGGCCTCTTTTGAGGTAAGCCTTGATAAGGAGCATTATGACGACATACCAAAAATTACAAATATTTTCTTTGGAGCAAAAAGATTGATGTACCACTGTTATAAGAAGACGTCACAAAAATTCAAAACGTTTTGACGAAGTGTGACTTATTCATATACTCTTCATAAGAGACATTTGCAATGGTGAATATGAGGATCAAAAGATAAAATTCATTTTGTCTTTAGCTATGGTGATTTAAACGGAGATTTAAATTGTTATAAAAAATGATACCGTATGAATTAATGGAAAATTATTTCCACGATTGACCGGATTTTCAAGTTTGTAGAAGCATAAAATATTTGTCATTTGCGCGTATGTTAACCTTTCCCCTAGGGGAAAGTTTAACATTTCTAAAACAAGAAATATTTGTCATTTACATGTTAACCTTTCCCCTAGGGGTAGAATTGTTTTAGTTGTCTCTATTTCTTGTTTGATTCTCATGATAAACTTTGATTTAAGGCCTTAATCAATTGTTTATACTTGTCAATTTCCGTCTCAAGGGCGAGAGTCGAGATGAAAATTAAAGGACTGGCAAGAATAGTTTAATGACCTAGCAAGGCTGAAAAGACGTTAGGACCCGTTAAAAAGTCGGTATGAATCCGAAAGGAATATACCATTTAACGACTTGGACAACTATGATTTTTCTAAACCCGTAATCAACTTTGCTTTTAAATTGATTAGCATGTGAACCCCGATCCCTAGATCCTTTTCTTTATTTTATTCTTATCATTTTTATTATATCATTTATTAATTAGTGATAAACATTTGCCAATCGTACAAGAAAGAGTTCTAACCATAACTATTTACAAGTATCTCCCGTCTCCCCAAGATCGACCCCTTACTTCTCTAATTACATTAATTTGTTGTTAGCCTAGTTTGGGTTATTTATCTTTGATTAGGGTATGCGGCAACCCTGTCAAATTTTGGCGCAGTTGCCGGGGAGCACGATTTTGTTTATTTGTGATTAGTAGAATTTTACCTTGTCTTTTTCTCTTTTTTTTCCTTTTCTTTTCTCTCGAGGAACACTTGTTCCTTGAGATTTTTCTCACCTTTTCCTTGTAGTATAGTGACTCTTTTCAGGTAATAGGAATATTTTCTTTCAATGGGATTGCTTTATTTTCTCTCAATGACTATCTATTTCCAACCTCCACAATGCGAGAATGAGCCTTTCTATGAATACCTCGACCGATTTTATAGCTATTATAACCATATTATCTCTCTCGAGTATACCCTTGATGAGACCTATATGAGACATGTCGTGCTTCATGGAATGCTCATTGAGTGTCGTAGCCTGGCTATGGAATTGAGTGGTGGAAGTCTTTATCAGAAGAGAGGAGAGGAACTTTGGATTTTCTTGAACTTTATGGCATCCCAATCTCAGGAAGAAACGCACCGGCGGTTGAGAATCCAAGAGCAACTCAATGAAATCATGGTTCAAGTTCAAATGCTCAAAGGGCAAAAGGAAGAACCCGCGTTTAAAAGTAATAAGCCAATCAATTTTCCTTACGCTTTTTCAGCTTCCCCATGTGAGTCTAATTCTTTCCAATCATATGAATTAATAGATGACGATGATGATGGTCCAACCTTTTCTATTGAAAGTCACTCTAGTGTCGTTCCATTTGACAATTTTGAGACCCCATTATTGATATTGACCATATGGTAGTCGAGACTTTAGACAAGGATGTTGTTAAGCCCATTTGTGACTCCAATGGAGAGTCGTCGATCGAGTCATCAGATTTCTTTGAAAATCCCTTCGCTAAGGATATTCCAGATTTATTTGAAAATGATACTGGGTTTTGTGAACCTAGCCTTGAATTTAAGTGGGCTCAACCACCCATTTTTGATTCCCACTCCTTTGATTCACCCTACCTCCAATTAGAGTCCACTAATGATATTTTGGGAACTAATTGTTTGTTCCATGATCTTAAAAATTTCACTCCATCTCTCACTGACGAGTGGAGCAGTTCAGTGGTCATCTATGAAGTTTGTCATGCGCACAATGATAAGATATATCAATTCT
>JAIUZE010002629.1:0-21672 GCA_022085475.1 Heliosperma pusillum | reverse complement strand
GAATAACGAAGAAAGATTGAAGAAATCGATTACAAGTTGAACTAAAGACAATCGTCTTTGATGAATAAAATCCAGAGGCAAGCAAACTAAATTAGGGTTTCTAATATTAAAGCATTCAAGCATAAAAAGCATAAGGAAGCATAAGGAAGCATGTCTAATTATGAAAGACGAGCTTTCCTTTTATAATACAAAATGTCTAATTAATTAGGTTAAAGTTTAGGAAAATATAGAAAACCGCCGAAATATTAGGTTGCTCGATCGAGCAACGTGATTCTGCTCGATCGAGCAAGAGAATAGTGCGACTCGATCGAGCAAGGCCTCGTTTCTTCGATTTTTCTTCATTTCTTCTCTTTCATTCTCGATTCTTCTTGATTCTTCTCGATTCTCGTGCCTATCTTTCCACGATCCACCTCCGCCATGCTCCATATCTACTCAAAAAGCTCCAAATGCATCTAATCTGCATTAAAACATAACAAAAGCGGCATAATCTATATTCTAGCTAAAATAGCAAAGAAATAAGCAAGGAAAGACGGTAAATCGAGTTAAATGCGTCTAAGGAAGGCATAAAATATGTATATAAATAATGATCATCAAACTCCCCCAAACCAATCCTTTGCTTGTCCCTAAGCAAAGCAATCAACACATACAAAGATAAATATACAAATGGTGAATGAAAAAACTCAAAGCTAATGTTAATGCACATACAAATCCCAAGCTATCCATATCTATAACAAAGTAATGACCAAGTTGTACCAATAAAACAAATTCAAAGGTACGGGAAAGTAGAAAACGCAGCTCATATTCCAAGATTTTACATGATACCGTAGTATAGACAAAAACCAAATACCTTTCAATCTTGCAAGGCTTAATTTGTCGGATTCTCGCGGATTCACTCAAGCACTCATAAGTTTATGTAAAGGTGAGTTTTGTGAAGATAGAAAGAAATAGAAACACTCACTCAACTTATGAATCATGCATGCATTCTAATGTGATAGTAATTTCCCCAACAAATACGCATTCGCTATAAAGTACATGAATCAGGACAAAAAGGGAGGCTAATGGGTGAAGGTATAGAAGTGGATTGTGCCAAGGCACGTATGGAAATGTGGGGCTAAGACCGGTAGTCGCAGCGACACTTACCAAAACAAATCTACAAGACTAGCACAAACCAACACCGACTAGAGAAATCATCTTAAACTTTGACAACGCAAGGGAGAGATTGATATTGCTCTCTGAAAAATGGATTAGACTCTAGTAAATTCCCTTTCATTTTCCCTTGCATAATTCAATGAAGCAACATATATTTTCTTTTCCCTTTTTTTTCTTTTTCTCTTTTTCTTCTTTTCTTTTCAAATCTTTTTTTTTCATTCATTTTTCTTTTTTTCATTTTTTTTTCAGATCTTTTGCTTCACAATTTTTCTCAACAAAGGGAATAAATGACACAATTGCCAACATACTTGCTACACCCAATTGATATTCTTTTTGAAATCCCGACTCAACCATAGTAGACAAGTAGATAAGAAAAACATGCAACTGCGACTGTCTCGATAAGGTAGGAAAGTTCTAGGAATGTAGCTATTAAATGGCTTGTAAAACAGGCTACAAAGGCTCAAATTGGCTAAACATAAAGAACTCACTAATAAGGGTATAAAATCAAGTCTTTTTGGCTATGTGAGGCTTATTTGAACAAAAAGAACCACCTTTCCTCATGCACTTATCAAACGAACGCGTATAGTATCAAGAAACGAATGTCACACCTATGCAATTTGATGTTACACATTCCACAAGGAGTACCACACTCAAGCCTAAAAACAATGAGACCAGTTTATTGATGTTCCTGGCCTAGGAAGCTCTATAGACCTCAGAATTTTAAGTGGTTTACCAAAAAAAATTACCAAATCTAATTAGCATTAGGTATGTCAAAAACGGTCAAGACTCGTTCTATGAGCTTTGTTTTCAAAAACAGCAAGTCAAAACAATGTACATGGATAACTTATTTGGGATTCAAATGCAAAAACAATGCAAATTATCATCATTGTTATTCAACTTCACCAAGACTCGACCTAATAAAATAAAAAACATGTTTTTGGATTTTGTAAATTTTCAATTTTTATGATTTTTTTTTTCTTTCACACAACAGAAATAAACACACAACATAAATAAATACTCTCCCCCAAACCTAAATGTCACAGTGTCCTCATTGTGACACTAACAGCACAGCAATCACATAACAACCAACAGCAGCAACCTAAAGGACACAACTAACAAAGGGGAATGAGAGATAACCAAAAGAAAATACAATAAAAGAAAGTACAAATATAGATAATACCAGCTTATAGACATAGCTTCCCCCAAACCAGCTGCAAAATGGGGGTGTAGTGACCAGCTGTCACTACTGCGCCTGATCATCATCATCATCATCATCACCCCACTGAGCAGCACCAGAAGAAGAAGCCTGAAATGGCTCACCAAACCCACCAACTGAAGCATCCGGTCGGATAGGAGTATACCAAGAACGACCCAGGCAACCATAATCGTGACTAAACTTCTGGAAAAACTACTGAGGAGTCACCCCATAATTGTGGAACACACCAGTCTCGTCACCCGGACCTCGTTAGTAGCTCGGTGGAGTCCAACCAGCAGTGGCATTAAGATCGGTCTGCATTAGGTTCTCCTAAAGTCCCCTCATCACCAAATCATTGTTAATTCCTAAATGAATCCTAATCTCCCTTTCCAAAGCCGGATCATAGGTGTAAGCAGGTGGAGGGTAAGGGTAAGGAGCTGGGGTGGGTGCAAAGTGTGGAGCCGGGGTGGTGGTAGTCTGAGCAGTAGAAGATGGGGTAATCCGCCGACAAGGTCGACGGTTCCCGGCCAAAGTAAAAATAAGCTCAGGTGGAACCACAAAAGAACGAGAGGGAGGGGTAGGTCCAGTCTCAGGATCATGGGTGGGTAACCACTCTGTAGAAGGTAGATGGTTATCCCTATCGGGAAGAGCAATCCACTGGGACCCTCGTACTCGCCACTGAAATCTAGCGTCTCCTAACGCATTAATCCAGCAAAGTGTGTGGCGTAGGTACCCCTCGTCTACTCTAGGGGCATGAATTGGGGTCATTGGTGTGTATCTACGGTCTCCCCCAAACCCTGCAAGTCGTCTAGCCAACCTAGTGACTAAGGCATTACAGTCTAAATAATGTTGGGTGGGGGAATTAACTCTCCAGAAAGCATAGCACACCAACCCAACCGGGTGGAAATAAAAATCATTCTCATGCTTGGGGTTGACTGTAGAAGCAAGTAACAAAACCTCATGAGAATTTAACTTACTTAGGTCCTTCCTGGCAAACAAAAAAAGGCTAAAGAAACGCAAAAATAACCTCAGACAAGGATGCTGCACATCATTTACCGCCATAGCATTAACACGTGCATCAGGAAGACCAGTAAATAGAGTAAAATATTCAACGGCTTGAAAGCCGGAAGGAATAGCAATAAAAGCATCATCGTCACCTAGAGAAAGACCCAAATGATTTGCCAATTCGGCATACGACAACACAAAATCCCGATTAAGCAACCTAAAAGACACACGTTTATTGGTCTCGTCCCAATCATAGGAACTGAAAAATTCTAGTGTCAAAGGTCGATACGAAAGCTCATTAATGTAGCCCACCGAACCCAATTCGGTCAAACATATCAAACATGGCATTATCAAAACCGAGGGAACGGAGAACGGAAGAGCACACACAGTGAGTAGGGTCCATAGGACGACCCATAAGCATGGCAAAACGGTCATGCTGCTCTTGCGTGCTAAAAACGATCCAAGGGTAAGCGGGGTTACTCGGAATCGCTTCTACTTCGGTTTGTCGAACAAGACAGGGTTCTCTACGACGCTTGCTAGGTCCTACTTGTCTAAACATGGCGAATTGAAGTAAAGAAAACACACAAACACAACTATATGCTCAAAAAGACGGATTAGCAAACCCTAACTCGAAAAAAATTCAAATTGGAGTCTAAAACGCAAGAAAGACGGAGCAATTAGCAATGTAATAGTGATTAATTACTAAATAACAAAGTTAGGAAGCAACAACAATGAATTAGAAGTACAAAATTGAAGAAATAAGAAGCAAACCCTAGATTCACGATTTGGGCAAAATAAGGGAGCAAGAACACCAATTTCTTCACAAATTGAACTTAAAACAAGTAAAATAATGATTGTTGATGCTAGCTTGATGACTAATTGATGATTGGAATGAGTTTGAGTGAGTGTTATGAGGGAACAAGGGTGAGGGAGAAGAAAGAAAGACGAAATAAGAAGAAGTATGAAGGAAAAATTGGGGAAAACCTGATTATTAAGGCCTCGGACCGGTCGGACCGCTGCGACTCGATCGAGCAGGTCAGCTCTGCTCGATCGAGCAACCAAAATAATCTTGATTTTTTTAAGTCTTCTCGAGTGGCTGGATATTGGTGTACAGGAAAACGCGATCGAGCAGCATGACGTGCTCGATCGAGCAACCTATGATTTTCGTATTTCCCTCGTTTTTCTCTTCTTTTCTTCTTTCTTTTCTTTTCGTTTCTTCATTATTAAAGCGACTTTCAATTTTTGTATTAGCTGCAAATACTCAATAAAATTGTTAGATCGCTCCCTCACCGCACTCAATAAAGCACAACAATATTAACTATCCAAACTAAATCTTATTTAACTATAACATTAATAACTACGCTAATTGAAATGAAATTTACAAATGAATTACAAGTAAATGCCGGGTTGCCTCCCGGTTAGCGCTGGTTTATAGCGGTCCCGCACGACCGTGTTACCTCAAAGTCATGGGGATTTATCAAGAGTGAAAAGGTCGACGGCCTCTATCACTCCTATAAATGCTCCATCGTAATAGATCTTCAAGCGTTGACCATTGACTTTAGAAATCTCACCCTTGTCGGTTTGTAGCGTAACCGACCCAAACTTATTCACCTCGGTAACTGTGAACGGTCCCAACCATCTGGACTTGAGTTTACCTGGAAACAAACGCAAACGGGAGTTAAATAATAATACTTTATCACCAATTTTAAATTCCCGCTGCAGGATATGCTTGTCATGCCATTTCTTGGTCTTCTCTTTGTAAACCCGAGCACTATCATAGGCATGCAATCGAAACTCATCAAGCTCGTTCAACTGCATAAGTCGTTTCTCACCCGCCAGTGAGGGATCCATATTAAGCTCTTTTATGGCCCACATAGCCCTATGCTCAAGTTCTACCGGTAAATGGCACGCCTTGCCATAGACTAACCGATATGGAGAAGCACCGATTGGAGTCTTAAAAGCAATTCGGTAAGCCCATAAAGTGTCATCGAGCTTACGACTCCAATCCTTCCTAGATTTACTCACGACTTTCTCAAGGATAGACTTAATCTCCCTATTAGAAACCTCTACCTGACCACTTGTCTGCGGATGATAACTTAACCCCCGACAATGTGTAACGCCATATTTCTTCAATAAAGAATTAAGATGACGTTCATTGAAATGCTTTCCTCCATCGCTAATGAGAGCATGAGGAACCCCGAATCGTGGGAAAATGATCTTCTGAAACAGTTTCACAACTGCTTTGGCATCGCAAGTGGGAGTGGCAATGGCTTCTACCCATTTGGAGACATAATCAACTGCTACTAGAATGTATTGGTTACCATGGGAAGATGGGAATGGCCCTTGGTAGTCAATACCCCAAACATCGAATATCTCAACTTCCAAAATACCCGTTTGAGGCATCTCATGCCTTTGATAAATGTTACCCGTCCTTTGACATGCATCACAAGAACGGACAAAAGTAGTAGCATCCTTGAGAATAGTCGGCCAATAAAAACCCGACTGCAAAACCTTTGCAAATGTCCTTGAAGGACCATGATGACCGCCATATGAAGAAGAGTGACAATGAGAAAGGATGGCATGTACCTCACTCTCTGTAATACATCGTCGATAAATGCCGTCGGCACATTCCCGGAGTAGATAAGGATCATCCCAAAAATACCTCTTGACATCATGTTGAAACCTCTTCTTTTGCTGATAGGATTGATCTGGAGGCATAATTCCCCCAACCAAGAAGTTAGCATAATCGGCAAACCATGTAGTTTCCATGGTAATGGCAAGGAGATGATCATCAGCAAACGAATCATCAATGGGGATGGAATCTCCCCCTTTGAACCTCAGACGAGACAAATGGTCAGCAACCACATTCTCTGCACCTGACTTATCCCGGATCTCCAAATCAAATTCTTGTAACAACAAGATCCAACGAATAAGCCTAGGTTTGGCTTCCTTTTTAGCCAACAAGTATTTCAGTGCTGCATGGTCAGTATAGACTATCACCTTAGAACCCACAAGATAGGCTCTAAACTTATCCAAAGCAAAAACAACCGCAAGTAACTCCTTTTCAGTGGTAGCATAGTTAACTTGCGCATCATCCAAAGTCTTACTGGCATAGTAAACTGCATGTAGCACCTTATCCTTCCTTTGCCCCAAAACAGCCCCAACTGCATAGTCACTGGCATCACACATTATCTCAAACGGCAATGTCCAGTCAGGAGACTGGATAATAGGAGCTGAGATTAGAGCTTGTTTAATCCTGTTAAAAGACTTAACACACTCATTAGTAAACACAAACGGGGCATCCTTATGGAGAAGCTTAGTCATTGGTTGAGGAATCTTTGAAAAATCCTTAATAAAACGGCGATAGAACCCCGCATGACCAAGGAAACTTCTAACACTTTTAACATTCACCGGGTACGGTAATTACTCAACCACTTCCACTTTAGCTTTATCCACTTGGATGCCTCGTCCAGACACCAAATGACCAAGTACCACCCCTTCAGTTACCATGAAGTGGCACTTCTCCCAGTTTAACACAAGATTGCTTTTCGCACAACGTTGTAAGACTTTAGTCAGATTATCTAAACAACTATCAAAATCAATCCCATAAATACTGAAGTCATCCATAAAGACCTCCATAATAGACTCGATATAATCATAAAATATAGCCATCATACAACGTTGAAAGGTGGCAGGGGCATTACATAACCCAAAAGGCATTCTTCGGTAAGCAAAGACACCATAAGGGCATGTGAAGGTAGTCTTTTCCTGATCGTCAGGATGAATAGGGATTTGAAAGAATCCCGAGTAGCCGTCTAGATAACGAAAATACTTATGACACGCTAGACGCTCTAACATTTGGTCAATGTAGGGAAGAGGGAAGTGGTCTTTCCTAGTGGCTACATTCAGCCTCCTATAATCAATACACATCCTCCACCCAGTCACTAGTCTAGTAGATATGAGCTCATTTTTCTCATTAGTGACGACCGTAGTCCCTCCGTTCTTAGGGACTACCTGAACAGGACTAACCCACTTGGAATCAGAAATAGCATATATGATTCCCGCATCTAACAATTTCTGCACCTCTTTTCTAACTACCTCTTGCATAGTGGGGTTCAAATGACGCTGACCCTGTCTACAAGGTTTATGGTCTTCTTCTTAGTGGATACGGTGCATACAAAAGTCAGGACTAATACCTTGTAAATCGTCAATGTTATAGCCTATAGCCTTTTTGTGCCTTTTTAAAATCACCAACAAATCAGTAAGTTGGCTTTCAGATAGGTTAGCACTGATAATTACAGGATTCATCTCATGGGAATCAAGGAAAACATACTTAAGATGAGAGGGGAGGGGTTTAAGTTCAGGTTTCTTTACCTCGGTAACCTTATGGGGGTTACCTAAGCTATAAACCTTCTGTGCCTTGCAGTCCTCTCCTGTGAGCAGTTTTTCCATAGCAACTACTTCTTCACTCTGTGAGCTTCCAGCTTCAGCAGTGCTGGAAGTTAAGGCGATCTCCAGAGGATCCCTATTCAAACATAAAGAAAGACAGTCATCAATAGATAAATCCACAATATCGACTCTATGACATGTCTCTTCTAACATGGGGTGTTTCATGGCATTGTCTAAATTGAAAGTGGTTGTATCATCCCCCACTGTTAGTATAAGTCTCCCATTCTTAACATCTATAACCGCCCCTGCATTATGGAGGAATGGTCGTCCCAAGATGATAGGAATTTGGGTGTCCTCAGCCTTATCTAAGACAACAAAGTCAACTGGTATGAAAAACTTCCCTACTCTAACCGGTACGTCTTATAAAATCCCTAAAGGGTGTTTAATAGAACGGTCGGCCATTTGTAAGGTCATGGTTGTAACAGTAAGTTGACCCATATTAAGCTTTTTGCATATAGAAAATGGCATTACACTAACACTAGCCCCTAAATCACAAAGGGCTTTATCGATAGCTAAGCAACCTATATTACAAGGAATAGAAAAACTCCTTGGATCCTTTAGCTTAGGCGGTGATCTGGATTGCAACACAGCACTGCATTCCTCAGTAAATGCAACCGTCTCCACTTCATTAAAGGACCGCTTCCTTGTCAATATATCCTTCATGAACTTTGCATAAGCCGGCACTTGAGTAATCAACTCGGTAAAAGGTACACTCACTTGCAGATTCTTGACCACTTCCATAAACCTCCCAAACTGTTTATCAAGCTTGGATTTATGTTGGCGGTGCGGAAAGGGAAGTGCAATGGTAATTGGCTCGGCTTCTTTAACTTTGGAAGATGAATTAGAAGTGTTATCATCCTGATCAGGGGTTGCTCGATCGAGCAGAGAGGTTGCTCGATCGAGTTTTTCTGAACAGTAACTTTCAGGAACTTTTCGAGCAGAATTTTCGACTTTTTTAGAGGTTGCTCGATCGAGCAGAGGGGTGTTGCACAATCGAGCAACACCCTTTTCAGCCTCTTTTTCGCTGTTTTTCGAACTTTGATCAGCAACATCCAAGCTTTCAATGGTTTCATCCCCTATCATTTCGGGGCCTTCGTAATGGGTTCCACTCCTCAAAGTGATAGCATTGGCTTGTTCATGTGGAGGGTGTCCTTGAGGAGGAAGATTACCCGGTTGTTTATGTGGATTTTGAATTGCCAATTGGGCAATTTGAGTATCAACCATCTTGTTATGAGCTATCAACTGTGAGATCTGAGAATCTTGCTTTTGTTGTATCATAAGACTCTGCTGCAACATGGCTTTCAATTCCGCCATATCATTACTTGGAGGTGGTGGAGGTGGTGGTTGTTGAAAGTTTTGGCCACCTTGATTGGAACGGTTAAAGTTACCTTGGAAATTGCGATTCTGAGGAATCACATAAGAGGAACCTTGTTGCTGATGTGGCGGTGGGGTAGAATTAAGAACATTCTGACTTCGGTAGGAGAGATTGGGATGCTCTTTTGTCCTTTCATTGTAAAAATTGGAGTAAGGTGTACCTTGCTTAAAAGATTGAAAGGCAAGGACTTGCTCAACCGTACTCATACATTCCACTGCATTATGCCCCATAGTACCACATCGTTCACATGTTGGCTCTTGTTGAACCATGGCATGAACCGTTTTCTTATTTTCCAAGGACTTTGAAGTTGCTAACTCGGCAATTTTGGCAGTTAATGCCTCCAACTGAGCTGCAAATGCATTATCCGAACCTCCTCTCCTCACATTACCCCTAGGATTCCCATACTCAGCAGTGTGAGAGCCATCTCATCAATTAACTTCCAAGCATTGGCATCAGTAGTGTTATTTTGGAATCTCCCATTAGCAGCAGAATCTAACAACGTCCTCTGATCATCATATAACCCATTATAAAATTGGTTGCATAGGAACCAAGTATCAAAACCATGATGTGGAACAGACTTGACAAGCTTTTTGAAGCGAACCCAGGCCTCATTAAAAGTTCTCATTGGGACCTTGTTTGAAACTTGTGATTTGACTTCGAATGGCATTGGTTTTATGTGGCGGAAAATATCTTTTGTAGAATGCAAGAGCCAAAGAATTCTAATCGGTGACGCCAAGTGCAGCCATATCTAACTCACTCAACCAATCTTCTGCCCCGTCTCGTAGTGAAAAGGGAAATAACACCAACTTAATCTGATCTTGTGTCACCCCACCCGTCAAAGAAATAGAGCAACAATAACTGGTAAATTTCTCCATATGTTTAGCAGGATCCTCAGTAGGGCTCCCTCCAAACATGTTTCGCTCCACCAAAGAGATATAAAATGGACGAATCTCAAAAGTACTATTACCCGTAGTAGGGAGTTGAAATCCCTTGCGAATAGATGCAACGGTAGGCTCCGAATGGCTGGCTAGAGTAGGCATGGTTGTAGTAGGTGCAGAAATAGGTGTGTCCTCTTCTAAGGATGGTTTTTCTGCGACAAATTCGGCGTAAACTGTTTCAAGCGTACTCAAGTCTTCCGCTTCTTGAATTCCCTTCCAAAAGTTTCGTCTAGACCGGAGAGTCTTCTTTGGTTCGGAATCGTGGGGCACGAGAACGGACCTAGAACACCTGGGCATAAACAAAAACTAAAGAAAAGGATGAGAACGGTCTCAAGGAACTTAGGTTCCCTGAGACGAAAAGACAAACTAAGTAGAAACAAACAGAAAATTGTTGCCTCCCCGGCAACGGCGCCAAATTTGATAAGGGTAAAGTCGTGTCACCTTAATCAAAGTAAACCTAATTCACAACAAACTAATAGCCAGCGGTAAGCAAGGTATCGAATCCACAGGGAGGCGGTAGTATTCTAATCTGTTAAACTAAGTTCGTCTCTAAAGTAACAATTCGGGGTTTGAGATTGAGTTCTAAACTAAAAGCAATCAACAATAACAATAACTAATAGCAAACAATAACAACTAATAATAATAACAACTAATAATAAGCAATAACAAACTAATAAGGTTGAAAACAATGAGATTAAAAGTCTAGGGTCTCAGGTTCACTAGGATTATTGTTCAGGGATAGGTATAAAATCAATTATCATGCAATAAAGCTATCTAAGTTCACAAGATCGGTCGATTCAATTATGCCCTTTAGATCTACAATTTAACATGTGATCGCTATCATTAAACGAGTTCTATTTAATTATCGTATCCTATCTTAGTCTTAACCCGGTCGGTGTCAATCCTAATTTGCGAGACTAGTTAATTAATCCTGGCCATTAATCAAACAACTAGAATTAAAATGATAATCAAACGATAACCATGCAATTGCAATTCAATTAATTAATCTACCCCTTCTAACAATCCTAGATCCCCTTTCAACCCTAGAAAGGAATTTAGCTACTCATAACGATATTAACAACAACAATAATAATTAAAGTAAACATGATTAACAATAATGAAAGGATGAACAAAGAATAATTAAAGAACTAGAAGGCAATTAAATTGAATAACGAAGAAAGATTGAATAATACCGAATACAAGTTGAACTAAAGACAATCGTCTTTGATGAATAAAATCCAGAGGAAAAGTAAACTAATTTAGGGTTTCTGATTTAAAGCCTAAAAGCATTCAAAAGCATAAGGAAGCATGTCTAATTATGAAAGACGAGCTTTCTTTTTATAATACAAAAGGTCTAATTAATTAGGTTAAAGTTTAGGAAAATATAGAAAACCGCCGAAATATTAGGTTGCTCGATCGAGCAAGGCACTTCTGCTCGATCGAGCATGACCACAGTGCGACTCGACCGAGCAAGGTAGGTCTGCTCGGTCGAGCAGCCTTCATTTTGGCTTTGTTTCTTCACTTTTCTTCCCTTCTTTTCTTTCTTCTCGATTCTTCTTGATTCTTCTCGATTCCCGTGCCTATCTTTCCACGATCCACCTCCGCCATGCTCCATATCTACTCAAAAAGCTCCAAATGCATCCAATCTGCATTAAAACATAACAAACGCGGCATAATCGATATTCTAGCTAAAATAGCATAGAAATAAGCAAGGAAAGACGGTAAATCGAGTTAAATGCATCTAAGGGAGGCATAAAATATGTATATAAATAATGATCATCAGTTCAAGCCTCAACAATGGCGAGAGAGAGGTTATGGTTTTGGTTTGGTGATGATGAAGAGATGAAATGTTTGCTGAAAAGTTAAAGTGGAAAATGAATATGGGTCAAGTCTTTTGCTTAGTGGAAAAATCCATAGGCCCATTGTTCAATACAAGGCGGCCTAATCCACATGAAATTCCAAGTAGAACCCAAATACGGGCTCGGATTCGATGAATTAGACACAGATTTTACTCAACTAACTAAATTCTAATCTAAAGCTAAAATTAAAACTAACTAATAATAATATAATATTATTAAATTATAAATACTTATATTGCGGGTGTTACAACTAGCCTCTAACCTTGGACGACTTAAGAACATTTTCTCTTGTGTTCCTATCCAAAAATTAGTTGATTGTAAATTTTATCCCACTCTATCCTTTTGAAAATACACATATTTTCTTAAATGATAGCACCATGAGTCACAAACAGTTTTGTTCTCTAGGTTTGAATGAGTAAAATTCTCGCATGGATAGCTTCATGAGCTTTTCTCCTTAGCCGCAAACAGCTTTGTTCTCTAGGTTTAATGAGGTAAAATGCTCATATTAACTTTGAGCGATCTATAGTAGAGTTAATTGTTTAGACTTTGTATTTTAGCTTTTCAATTAACTTGTTCTATCTATGCTAAATACTTGGATTTCTATCCATGTCTTGAACAAATTTAAGGTACTTATCCCTTCCATAGCTCGTATGGAGTCGTATTGGCGTTAAAAGATCTTATCTTTGGGCTTATATGGATTGTAAATCTCCAAATGTGAGTTCATTAACTCGATCTGACTATGCAATTGATCTTTCTTATTTCAAATAAGTTGTGATACTTAGTCACAAGTCGATAAGTGAGAATCCTATTCATAACTTAGATGATTATAATGATCCAATCATTATATTTTCTCATATGATCAATTAGTCGCAATACTTTATGTTTACGATACTAACTTTGTCTAATGAAAAGTTTAAGAACATAAAAGTCCATAAATATAATGACTTGGTTTGAAAACCAAGCCATCATTATAAAGTACAACAATTGTCTTTCAAAATGAAAATAAAAACCAGTTTCCATGTCTAACACGGAAATAAAAAAGTTCCAAAACGACATTCAAAATACCTAGAAAGACAAATAGCAAAATAGCGCCAAGTCAATCCATCGGTCTCCTCTATGTGGTGGCTACCTTAGCTCCCTCATCTTGGAGATCCTCTCAAGCTTGCTTTACCTTATCTTTCTTCTCATGCCCTAAGTCCAATTTGGAGGATGAGAACTACAACTTGTATCAAAATACCAAAATCGAGATCAATATCATTAACATAAACATCCGAGAGAACTATTACCTACTAGAAGAACTCGTCCAGTCTTAATATCTCCAACATATTTGGGGCAATTACGTTTCAAATGGCCTATGCCATTACAATAATGGCACTTGTCGTTGGAGGCGACACCCTTCTTAGACTTAGAAGAACTATTCCCAATAGCTTTTCCTTTGTTTTTAGAAGGTGTGGGCTTGTTCCCTTTGTGTCCACTCTTCTTAAACTTCCCTTTGTTCTTGTCATTGATGTTCAAAACATCTTTGCTAGTGCTAGCATGGTAGCCCATATCACACTCCGTTTGCACAAGTATTTTGTGCAACTCATGGAGAGTGCTGGTGACGTTTTACATATTGAAGTTCACTCTAAAGTTAACAAACCCTTTGATATGTTTTTAGGGAGTGAAGTACACGGTCAATTGCAAGTTGCTCGAGATTCGCGAGTCCTTGTACCTTGAGTACCTCAACATGCTCAGTCATTTTGAGCACGCAGGGGCTATCATTTTTACCATCCTTCATGTTATGGTCGAAACATTGAGATACGGCTTCAAATTGAACAATCCTAGGAGCTCATGAAAACATGGTCACGAGTTTAGTGTAGATCTCATATGTGTAATTCATCTTTATTACATTCCTTTGAAGCTCGGCATCCATAGAGAAGATCAAGACATTCTTGATCACGGGCGACTCTTTTGGTAGGTCTCATAGGCCTCCCTTTCGGCATTAGTTGACCTCGCATTAGGAGCGGTGGGAGAAGCCTCAGTGAGGTAACGAAGCTTACCATCACCATTGGTTGCAAGGCGAAGTTTTCCCATTCAAATCCGTAAAATTAGAACCATTATTTTAAGTTTGCATTGATCCATAAAAGATCTTAGCCATGACAAGGTGGTAAGATTTGGTGCGGGAGGTGGGACGGTAGATACCATTGCGAATAAATAAGTTTAAACTACAAAAATTTGATATGAAGGAAATGTCAACATTATAAATACTTGTAAACATTTTAAACAAGCTAAACATTTATATCGTGACCTCTACCTAACTATTATAAATGATTCTGAGATCCAAATTCATATCAACTCGAGCATGGTGAGCCGATTCATCCCTAATTAATATAATTCGGTGGATTAACTCTTTAATCGATTCTACTTTTAGAACTCTCGGTCGATAAAATTAATTTAATATTTATCTTAAGCCCGAAACACGTGCATCTACGGTCGCGAATACTTCCATTGAGCTCAACCAGGAGTTCGATGTAATAACATTTTATTACCCCACTTACCCAACGTAACAAGTTTAGCACCTCAGTGAGCCGAGCCTACTTACTTATGAAATTGAGACTCATGGGTTACCTAGACTTATATTGGTACCCAAGTCAGGTCATGGCAGTACTAGGATTTTAATTAAAAACCTAGTTTGCTCTACTATTATAAATACCCATGCACCTCATACATTAAGATTAAGCTGTTCACATTAGATTTTATATTTTGCATTGTGATAAATATTTCGAGTAAAATCTTTATTTTGCAAACCTATTTTCGAAAAGTCGTACCTTTCTTGCACTTTACTTTTGAAGAAACATTATTTGATAACAATGCTAGATTTGTTGTAACAACCCGAAAAATGCCGATTTTTCTAGTTAAAATATTTACTAACACTTTTCAGTAGAACTTAAGTTTTTAAAATAGGAATTTTTGTTCCGAGTCTTATTTTGAAATTCCGCGTTCGTATTTGGAATTTTTGAGGGATTCCATGAAAAGACCGTTTTTAGTCATCTTTGACTTTTCTTGACTTTTAAGTCGTCTTTGACTTTTCCTTGACTTTTTAAAGTCGTCATTGACTTTTTCTTGACTTTTAAGTCGTCCTAAACTTTTCTTGACTTTTAAGTCATCTTCGACTTTTCTCGACTTTTCAGTCAACTTTGACTTCCGTTGACTTTTCCCGACTCGTCTCATAAGTATGAAGACCGAAATTTTATTTAAAAAAATAATATTTTTGATTTATTTTTATTTAGATTTATTAAGATTTATCATAATTTAATATAATTATTTTGAATTTATTCGGAATTTAAAGAATAACGTTTACGGTTTTAACCGAACGTCATTTAACTATTCCCGACTCATCGTAAAGCGCGAAACAAAATCGAAACTCGACTTTGGCATGAGTCACACGCGCGTGTCATCGCTTTCCACTCACCATAAGATATTTTAATTGTTTTGAATAAACTAATCAAAATATCTAGATATTTATTAACTTTATCGATCAGTTAACGAAAATTACGCAAATCGTTTACAAAACTGACCCGACAGTCACCATATCACACGGTTTTTCCTCTCTCTTTGACCTTGATATTTTCTTTCTTTTCAGTACAATAACATAATATCTTGATATTTAATTCAATTAACTTAATATCTAATTAATTACGGTAATATAATTATTATACCGGGTCAATTCCATAACAACAATTTCAAACCCAACTCACTATTTTGCTCTATAAACTCACGGCTCACACCCTCCACTTTACTCACAAACAACTTTTCATTTTTCAACAAATCAAATTAAGATCAAAATATCACTTTCTTTAATCGTTCTTGAGCGTTCTTCGCGTTCTTCATCCGTTCTTCGTCGTTCTTGAGCAAAAACCTTCATAAAACCTTCATTTCTTAATTAAATCCGTCCTAACTTATATTTCTAGGATCTCCTCTTCGCTCCCCATCTTCTAGTACGGTTTATGTTCAATTCCGTCAAAATCGTTTTCAACACTTTAATTATGGAAAATCAAAGTTTTAATTCTAATAATGTTTTTCTTGTCATTTCTTATAGGGGAAGACTTTGAAGACGAGTTTGGTGACTCGTATATTTTAGGAGAAGATTAGAAGACGGGTTTCTTACTTTCTTCGTTCTTATTATTTTGGTGCGACTGATTTTAGCTAGCTAAGGTAACGATTCCGAGTACTCGACGGATAAATGTTACATTGCTTGGTTTTATTTAGTTTTGGTTCATCTGTAGTTTGTTCATTATTAGTTATGATTTTATGATTTTTAGTTTAGTAACATTGTTAAGTAGTAGTTAGTATGGTGTTTTATGATTTTATAACATGTTCGTTGTTCTTGTTATATTTTTATGATTTTTTCATGATGATGATTGTTGTATGATGGATGGTTAAATTGGTTGTTAAAATGGGTGTTGATTAATTAAAAACATGTTAGAATTAATTTGGAAATTTGGGGTTGTTGTTTGGTGGTGGCCGAATTGGTGGCTGGAAAACCGGTCCAAACCAGGCCGGTCCAGGCCGGCTCAGACCGGTCTGGGTTGGTCCATGGTGGGTCCGGGTTTTGGTCTTTGGGTTGTGTCGATGGTTGATTGATTGGTTGTTGTTTTGACGGTTTTTAAATATGTTAAAGCATGCGGGAAATATTAGGAAACGGTTTTTAGTAAAATCGAATCAAAGGCCAAAACAGCCCAATTCTGTCCGTGAGGCCCAAAACAGGCCCATGTGGGTCCGGCCCAATTCAGCCCGTGGGTCCCACATTGGGACTCGTGTCGGTTTTTGAGTTATCGTCATTTTTATCGTGTTTTGTAATATTTAGCAAGTGGGAAATATTAATAAGTAAAATATTTAATTAAAAAGGTTTTCATAAAAATTATATTTCTCACATGTTAGAAATTATAATACGAGATCAGTTTACGTTGAAATCATTTAAGTCAAGCGGGCTTTGGGTATATTATGATAATTCACATGTTAGAAGTAGTAATAAAATAACATGAGATGAATATGTTGATTTTATGTCTATGTGATAAAGACTCTGCTTCTAGCCGGGTTGATCCAACGGGTTTGGTCAAACTAAGATCTAGTCAGCCCCGATTTGACTGATGACCCGTCGCGGGACTCGGGTAGGGGATTTGTCTTCAAGTAAGGTTTTATTTAATTATTGAATTAGCCTTAGTAGATATGAGGCGATATGATACTTGATTATTATTGATATGCAATTAGTCACATGATAGGATGTTTCCGTGACTGTTTTATTATATGGTTGGTGTCGTGTTGACTAAGTACCCATAGAGAATTATGAGTATATGGCGTCTTGACCATGCTAATTCTAAATGAGTAGCTTGGACCACGACATTGATAGGCCCGTACTATCTTTAACGAGTATATGTTCACCGCTTGATAGCTTTTGTGTATCGGCTTGGTGGGTTTATATCCAAGTCGGGGCATGGCTGCCTAGTTCCACTTTGGAAATGGAGCCAGCTTAAGTACTAGCCATCTCTGCTTAGGGGGTCGCCTAGTAGAGTTTCTCATGTACGGTTATGTCATGGGACGGGGAATGGAATAGCTGTTGTCGCTAGGTTTGATCAGTCTAGGACTAGGATGTTTTCCTACCTTGTGGTATAGCCTCGAGTTACAATCGACTATGGACGGTACTAAGAACTTATGCCTGTTTGTAGAGGTATTGGTCTTTCATGTTTGTATGATTCTATGAGTTCTAGAAGGTGAGATGTAAGCCGGCTAGGATTGATAGAGTTTGGATTACCGGTTGTTAACTGATTCACATGATTACGTGTTGATTAGGGTCGAGGGTATCACGGCCATGTTTCTGAGAGGAACCTCTGAGCTAGCATACCAGCTTCCCTACCCCTTGTTATATTTTATTATCGGATTCACATGATAGCTTTCATATGATAGGTTATATGTTAGTTAATTGTTTCATAACATGAAAAGCATATCATATATGGTAAGGTGTTGTATTTTCTATATACATTGCTTTTATGTTATTCATGTTTCATTAAACTCGACATTTCGTGGCTGGGAGGACTCGGAGTTACTCCCCACTGACTGTGGTTTCCGTGTTTATATTTAATGCGGTCGAACAGGTGGTGAATGCATACATTGGGTACATTGACGAGCTAGCGAGCGAAGTATTACCTTGGACCTATATTCGGTTTTTAGATTGTATATTATTATACACTCTTTCATTTCCGTATTTATACGGGAGATATGTCTCCCGTCTTGTATATTTCTTTTGTAGAATATTTTTCCGTATTGTAATGACCCTTTTTATTTATGACACCTTCTTTATGTATTTAAATAATTTTTTTTCTTTCCGCAAATTTGAGGGTGTCACAGTTGGTATCAGAGCATTTTTGCTCCCGACGCACGTTTGTGTACCCTTGTATAAATAACTTGACCTTAATAAAATAATAAATTGTGAGATAGAAGGGTAGGATGGGTAGATTAGGATTTATGTTGTAGTCTATTTGTTTATGCTAATTGTTAGGAGTAACTTAATTTGTTTTGTTTCTTATGAAGACGGTTGGACCTCGTGTAGAAGAGATCGTTGTTTACTGCCAACCAGGTCCCGCCTCATAAAGAAGACAATTGCCAAGGAGGCTATGTTTGGGTGGCTAGCCAGATTGCTAGGAGCAATATTACGCCTTATGGTGGAATATGTGTTACCTAGACGGAGTATCCTCTACCGAAGATTTGAAGATTCATAAGCCTAATTGAAGTGAATTCCTTCTTCATCTTTGAATTCTCTCGTCCTTATAGTATTGTGTCCTCTTCCTTCCATCTAGGTGCTTCTTTCTCTTCCAACCTATTTACCTCTTGGAAATTACTTTAAATAGTTCCTCCATCTTACCATTGGTATCCTTACCTCCCTCTTGTAACATTTTATGGATGTCATCACCATCGGTTTGTGGTATATTATACTTAGTCGGAAGAACTTCGAATTTTGTGAAATATTAGTGTTTGTTAGAATGAGCTTGTGATTTGAGGAAAATGGTATAGATCTAATTTCACCCTATGGTGGTGAGAGTTGGTACCTCGAGGAAGAAGTTTTGAATATGGTACCTAACCATCCTATTAAACTAGTTTCATGTTTAGATGATTGTAATGATTTGAGGATAAACTTAGGATGAAACTCTCCTAGTGGTTTTAGACTATGAAAGCTTAATGTTGCAATATCGTTTTGAGGATCGAAATAATCATATTGATCGTTGGTAGTTATGGTTAGAAAGTTGAGTGATTTTTAATGTTACTTGGGAATTTGTTGTCGTTAAATGTTGGACCCTAACGGGAATAAATACTTTGTGGAATTAGGATATGATGACTACTTGAGGAATATCGACATAAGCGAAAACCGATGTATTAATAAATTGGAAAAAATAGATAAATCGATTACGGTGGCATTGCCCGATGTTTGGCAAAAGTTAAGTGAATGGAGTTTTGTGTGACTAAATCTCTTTGAGGTTTCGAGATTTAACTTTTGAGGATGAGAAGGTTTATTGTAAATAATTTGGATAATAAATTTTTGGGAATAAGTTGGATTAAAGGATTTCATCGTAAGTTCTTTACTTTGTGGTGGTTAGCGGTCTTGTTCCCTTAATTATAAATATTTTGATGGTGATTTCCAATAATAGTTCCGATGGACCTTAGAAGCTTCTGATGGAATTTGAATAATTGGGAGTTCTTACTCGATGTGTAATGCTTATGAAATATTTTGGTAAGAATCTGATGATTGAAAATATTTATGATATATTGCACTCACTTGAGGACTAGATTCTGGTGCAGTTAGTGTTGTCGAGTTGAGATCGACATTTGAATTGTCATAGAGGGAAGATAGTATGGTGATTCATTCCTCTGTTTTTCTCTCTTTCTATTCGATTTATTCTTTCGAATATTTCGTTCCTTCTATCGAGTATCATCTCTTATAGATAAATTATTAGAAGCTTTAGTTAGAAATTTTAAGCGTAAATAGTAGAGTTATTACCTTTACTATAAAATTTTTGAACTAAAAGTTTTGGAGATGTTTTATGATTTCAAGTATTTAACGTCAAGGAGTGTTGAGACTCGTTATTGGAGACGTTCGATAACTAGTTTTCTCATTTATTGATGCGAAAATGTATTTTTTGAGTCTTTGATTTGGGACGTTGATGTTCTTAACTATAGACGAGAATCTTCCGCCCCATTGATAAGACCCTATATTTTATTACAAGTATATTTTTAACAGGTTTGAAATAGACCTACATATATGTTACTTTCCTTCTTCTAAGTTTCGAGGACGAAACTTTTTAAAAGGAGGGGTGATTGTAACAACCCGAAAAATACCAATTTTTCTAGTTAAAAATATTTACTAACACTTTTCAGTAGAACTTAAGTTTTTAAAATAGAAATTTTGTTCCGAGTCTTATTTTGAAATTCCGCGTTCGTATTTGGAATTTCTGAGAGATTTCATGAAAAGACCGTTTTTAGTCATCTTTGACTTTTCTTGACTTTTTAAAGTCGTCTTTGACTTTCCTTGACTTTTTAAAAGTCGTCATCGATTTTTCTTGACTTTTAAGTCGTCATAAACTTTTTCTTGACTTTTAAGTCATCTTCGACTTTTCTCGAACTTTTCAGTCAACTTTGACTTCCGTTGACTTTTCCCGACTCGTCTCATAAGTTTGAAGACCGAAATTTATTTAAAAAAATAATATTTTTGATTTATTTTTATTTAGATTTATTAAGATTTATCATAATTTAATATAATTATTTTGAATTTATTCGGAATTTAAAGAATAACGTTTACGGTTTTAACCGAACGTCATTTAACTATTTCCGACGCATCGTAATGCGCGCAACAAAATCGAAACTCGACTTTGGCATGAGTCACGCGCCCATGTCATCGTTTTCCACTCACGTTAGATATTTTAATTCTTTTGATTAAATTAATAAGAATATCTAAGATATTTTCAACTTTATCGATCAGTTAACGAAAATTACGCAAATCGCTCAAAATCAGACCCGCTTTCTCTCCTATCCTCACGGTTTTTCTCCTCTCTTTGACCTTGATATTTTCTTTCTTTTCATTACAATAACATAATATCTTGATATTTAATTCAATTAACTTAATATCTAATTAATTACGGTAATATAATTATTATACCGGGGCAATTCCATAACAACAATTTCAAAACCCAACTCACTATTTTGGCCTATATTTACACGGCACTCATCCACTCATTCCTACTCACAAACAACTTTTCATTTTTCAACAAATCAAAATAAGATCAAAATATCACTTTCTTTAATCGTTCTTGAGCGTTCTTCGCGTTCTTCATCCGTTCTTCATCGTTCTTGAGCAAAACCTTCATAAAACCTTCATTTCGTAATTAAATCCGTCCTAACTTATATTTCTAGGACCTCCTCTTCGCTCCCCATCTTCAAGTACGTTTTATTTCCAATTCCGACAAAATCGTTTTCAACACTTTAATTATGGAAAATAATATTTTAAGTTCTAATAATGTTTTTCTTGTCATTTCTTATAGGGGAAGATTTTGAAGACGAGTTTGGTGACTCGTATATATTAGGGGAAGATTAGAAGACGGGTTTCTTAGTTTATACTTCTTATTTTGGTGCTAATTGATTTTTCTAGCTAAGGTAACGATTCAGAGTTACTCGACG
>JAIUZE010002627.1:0-26677 GCA_022085475.1 Heliosperma pusillum | reverse complement strand
GTGGCTAGCACAAGTGGTGAATGGAAATGGTGATGGAGATGAGGGAAGGGAGAAAACTATTTGGGTTAGGAAATGAGAAAATGACTAGGGTAATATTGTAAAAGTCGTATGTGAAAGAGTAAAATTCGTATGTGAAAAAGCGCGTCCCTAATTTTATAAAGACAATCTCTATACCCATTATTGAATTTCTCTGGACAATTGAATGTTACAAAACAATCATATCTTTTTAAAAATTTATATATGTTCATTTTTGGGTGCATATTCTCACATTTATATACTCTGTGTTATATAAGATAATGTACATTCATCTATGTTGTTTTTCTAATACATTTACAGGTAGTACAAATTATTTTCTTAAGATGTTCTACATTTAAACTAATACAATTGTTTAGGCCAAAAATTGACCAAACCTATTAAATTGTTTGTGGAGGGTCAAAATGATCTACTCTTTTTAGCCTTAATGTGAGGGTTGATTTATATGTATTTGTGATAGAATATGAAGGTAAACTAAGTAAAAGTAATGACGAAAAGAATAAAGAAAATAAAGTAAATGAGCAAGGACACACGAAAATGGTGACGCGGAAACCCAATGTGGGAAAAACCGCGGGTGGAGTTGGAATCCCGCCAAATATATGCACTAAAATGTAAAAGTACTTGCTAAGGGGGTACAATGTACGCTCTGGCGGTACCAGCAGATTCCGGCAGAACTAAGGGTATACTCTGACGGAAATACAAGATATAGTTTAGTGGGACCACCGGATTCTGGTGGTACCATAGGATTCTGGCGGAACTTAGAGGGGGCTTAGAGAGTACAAATGGTATGTAAAATATATTAATAGAACTTGGAGGAATGACTTAAAAGTTATGGGTATGAGAGTGAGTGTGTGTTGGATTTGTTGGAGCTAGTGTCCTCCACAGTTAGTGTGATAACAGCTAAGGTTCACAGGGTATACTTTGTATTATAATCAGTTGATTAACGTTTATCGATAACGGTTGGCTTGCTAGATAAGTTTGACGTTATTGTCATACAGATGGCGGTGATCAACTGATCCCTAAAAGTCACACCTAAAGGGTGTGTTTGAGAGATGTGATTATTTGAGAAAATAATCATATTGATGCCTTATTAAATGACTAAAAGGTTAGTCGATGTATTTGACTAAAAGGTTAGTCAATGTGATTATGATACGATTATTTAATAACGATTAAATAATGTTAGCTGGTAATTGAATATAAAATGTTATATTTAATCAATGTATATAATGTTGATCTAAACTAAATGTAAACTGTTATATTTAAGTTGGCGGATATGTATTACACGATATTATTATAGTGTATTGGTCCGGCATTACTCGGTTTATGTGACGGTCCATTACTAGTAATAATTAGAATACATATTACATTATGTATATATTAAATGATATATGCTAACTACCTAATATAGGTTGAGATAAATAAGGAAACTAGGGTTTTTATTTTTCCATTGCTTTCCTCTTGAATCTCACGGCACCAGTGAGGTTAAAAGGGAAGAAAATAAAACCCTAATGACTACTCTAATCTCACGGCACACACAAATAAAAGGAGAAGAAAAATTCGGATTTTTAACTCTCTTATTCATCTTCATATTCATCATCAATATACACACAAAATTAGAAGTAATTTTGGGTATTCGTTCTAGCATGACGAAGGCATTTCTTGAACCAGGGTTTAACGATTAGGAGAATACCTACGTTGGTATTTGTTCTTAGGCCTTTTACTAGGACCGAAGGTTATTTCTTAATCTCTTGTTTTATATTATGCAATTTCATTTATGACTAGAAATTCATATAGTTATAATTTCATTATAATCCGAAATTTTAAATGGAAGTATACTGATATTTCCCACAAGTGGTATCAGAGCATTTGGCTATGAAATTATTTTATATGTTTTCATATTTGATGAAATATAAGATTAGAAATTTTTTTTTTTTTTTTTTTGTTTCGGCTGAAAGAAGAAAAAAAAAATTAAGGTTTTTTTTTTTGGTACTGTTCACGCCAGGAATTTTTTTTTTTTTTTGGTACTGTTCACAACACAATTCAGCCGTGAGGAATTTTTTTTTTTTTGCCTTGTTTTTCCTTTTTGATTCATATATGTTGTTGTTTTAATATATTAAGATAATAATATAATGAATTTGTTGATATTTTGATTTAATGAGGATTAAATTGAAATGTAAAAGGAATTTGTTTTGGATGTTAAAGAACATTCAATGTGCTAAATTTTTCCGATATGAATATACAAAATAATTATGATTAGTTGAGTAATTTGATAATCGATTAATCATGTTTTAGATATTCTTTTTAAAAGGTTAATTTGAATCATCTAGTTTGTATCAATGTTTAATAATGATTAGATGTTGAATGTTTGTACCGATCTAGTTTTATTAGCATGATCAAATTAAAAAGATTATTTTGTGTTTGTTTTGTTTTTATTAAAACCGAAAAAAAAAAAAAAAATTTTTTTTCCTGCTACTGTTCACGTGTACTGTTCATCCGTGAATAGTGAAAAAAATTGTTAAATTTTTTTTGTTTTGTTTATTGCATTATAAAGATAATGTATGTTGTTTTGTTGTTGTGAAAAAGTTCACAATGATAGATATACCCTATTATTTTAAAAAGGTTTTGCAATGAAACTATTCAGAAAGACAAGCTAAACAATGACAAATTGAACTAAGGTTAGACACTTTGAAATTGCTCTGTTTTGTTTGGACTGGAGGCTGAAAGAAAAGAGATAGAACCTTAACCAAAGCACAAAGCCAATGGTTGAGGGTTGAACCTTGATCCTAGCACACAGCTAAGGGTCTAAGCTCACTTCCAAGCACAAAGCAAAGGAAGTTGTCTCAAGCACACAGCCAAGAGATATTAACAGAAACAAGGTTTCAGTTTTATGTTTTACTTCAAATCTGCCTTTCATTCATTAGGAATAAGCCTTATATAGGCAATGAGATTACATCTTGCTCGTTCAATACATCCTAGGGCCACAATTGGCTTGCAAAAGAAACAGAAATAACAGCTACATTGTTCAGAACTAAAGCAATAAAGTAGAAAAGCAGTTCTAATGAGACAATCTGCCTTAATTGGGTTGTTTAGGTTGAAACTGGTGGAGGAGTGGACTTTCAAGCTTGATTCTTGAGCTCAACTGAAGTGGGATGAATGCCAAAGGTCCTGCTAAAAGGCCCTCGAGCTTGTTTGATCAAACGGGGAAAGTTTGATAGTGACATTTTAACTACTGCAAAAGGGTTGAATTCTGGATTGTTGGGTTCGTCCCTAAGCTAACTTTTTGTGTATGCATTTCCTGAGGAATAAATCCTGGACAAAGTTGTAGAGGACCCTCCCTAGGACTTAGGTTGATGGTTGGTTAGGCTTGTTTGAATGTGTGATACCCCCATGGACCCTGTTTAGAAAGACTGTGACTGACTGTTTGTGGCTGAGGGTTGTTAATGTTGTGTTGGGTTTGTTGTGCTGTTGGCTGTGGGTTGTTGTGGCTTAGTCTTGGAAAGTGGATGGATAGGCTTTGTTCTGGCTGGTGTGGTGTTGTCTTTGCTGGCCTGAAGTGGTGGCTGCTTGGACTGAATAAGACATTGTCATAACTAGTCATGGTGTTGTCTGGATGGTTGTTGTTGCCTTGAATGATGTTGTTGTCTGGATGTTGTTGATGTTGAGTCTTGTCTTGAGCTTATGCCTTTCCTTGATCATGTACTCCCATTGCAACCTCCCTTTCTTGAAAAGGATTTGCCCTCAAATCTTCATCACCTTCTTCATCTGATTCACCATGGTAGGGGCTCAGGTCTCCAACATTGAAAGTACCATGGACACCATAGCTTCCTGGTAGATCCACTTTGTAAGCATTTGTGCCTATCTTCTCCAATATCTCAAATGGCCCATCAGCTCTTGGCATGAGCTTGTTTCTCCTCTTGTCTGGAAATCTCTCTTTTCTTAAATGCAACCATACAAGATCCCCTGCCTTGAACTCCCTTGCTTTCTTAGGCCCTTTGGACCTAGCCTTGTACAACTCATTGGACCTTTCAATCTGCTTCTTGACTTGCTCATGAATCTGTATCATTTGCTCAACTCTTTTCTTTGCATCATAGCTTGCTTTGCTTCCTTTGACTGGTGCTAGGTCTGTAGGCATGAGAGGATTAGTTCCATAAACTGTTTCAAAAGGACTTTTACCTGTGCTGCTGGAGGGAGCTCTGTTGAAGGCAAACTCAGCTTGTGCTAGCCTGAGGTCCCAATCTTTTAATGACTTAGAAACAATGCTCCTTAAGATCTTTCCTAGTGTCCTGTTAGTGACTTCTGTCTGACCATCAGTTTGGGGATGGTGAGAAGTACTAAACAATAGCCTCGTCTTCAATAGCTTCCACAAGGTTCTCCAAAAGTGACTCATGAACTTTGTGTCTCTATCTGAGACAATGCTTCTAGGTACCCCATGTAACTTGACAACCTCCCTAAAGTATAGTTCAGCTACCCCCAAAGCATCCTCAGTCTTCTTACAAGCAATGAAATGTGCCATTTTGCTGAATCTATCTACAACCACCATGATGGAATCCTTTCCCCTTTGAGTTCTTGGTAAGGCTACAATGAAATCCATGCTGAGATCTTCCCATAGCTTGTTTGGTACTGGGAGTGGTGTGTAAGGGCCAGCCTGAAAGTGTGCTTTGGCTAGTTGACAAGACCTGCATCTTTTGAGGGCATCTTGCACATCACTGAGCATCTTAGGCCAATAGAACTGATCTTGCAATATGTCATAGGTCTTCTGCACCCCAAAGTGACCAGCAAGGCCATTGAAGTGAACCTCCTTGACCAGTAGTCCCCTATAAGGTCCCTTAGGCACACATAGTTTGTTTCCATAGAACAAGTAGCCTTCCTGAGCTGTGTACTTGCTTCCTTTCTTGACTTGCCCTTCTTGATACACCTCCCATTCATGCTTGAAGTCTTGGTCTTCCTGATAGAGCTCTTTCATGAATTCAAACCCCAACACCCTTTGTTCCATGAAGGTCAACATCACAGGCCTCCTAGACAATGCATCAGCCACAATATTGTTCTTGCCCTCTATATACTTGCTGGAGAATGAGAAGGATTGCAAGAACTCTACCCATTTAGCATGTCTGGGGTTGAGTTTATGCTGTCCATTGATGTATTTGAGAGCCTCATGATCAGAATGTAGCACAAATGGCTTAGGCTTTAAGTAGTGTCCCCAATGGTTCAATGCTCTCACAATGGCATAAAACTCTTTGTCATATGTGGAGTAGTTAAGCTTAACCCCATTTAACTTCTCACTGAAGTATGCAACATGCTTCTTCTCTTGTGTAAGCACAACTCCTATGCCAAGGCCACTGGCATCACACTCTACCTCAAAGAGTTTGTTAAAATCTGGTAGAACCAATTTTGGAGATTTACACAATAACTCCTTGATCAGGTTGAAGGACTTCTCAGCCTTCTCATTCCACTTGAACTCTCCCTTCTTCATGCACTCAGTAATAGGGGCCATGATTGAGCTAAACCCTTGTATGAACCTCCTATAGAAAGAGGCTAACCCATGAAAACTTCTAACATCAGTAACAGTTTGAGGAAGGGGCCATTCCTTGATTGCTTGAACTTTCTCAGGATCAACTGCTACTCCTTTCTTAGAAATGATGAACCCAAGAAAATAAACCTCAGGCTGCATGAAACTGCACTTCTCTAGTTTGCCATACAACTTGTTCTCTCTTAGGACCTCAAACAACAATTTCAGATGCTGTAAATGTTCTCCCTTAGTTGAACTGTAAATAAGAATATCATCAAAGTAAACCACCACACAGTTGCCTAAGTAGGGTCTTAGGACCTCTGTCATCAACCTCATGAAGGTACTAGGGGCATTAGACAACCCAAAAGGCATTACCAACTATTCATAGAGCCTATGTTTAGTTTTGAAAGCTGTTTTCCATTCATCCCCTGCTCTTATCCTTACTTGGTGGTAGCCTGCCTTAGATCAATCTTTGTGAATACTTGAGCCCCACTCAACTCATCCAGAATATCATTAAGTCTAGGTATGGGGAACCTATACTTGATGGTAATGTTGTTGATGGCCCTACTGTCAATGCACATACGCCAAGTCCCATCCTTCTTTGGTACAAGCAAGGCTGATACAGCACAAGGGCTGAGGGATTCCCTGACATAGCCCTTGTTTAGCAGCTCACCTACTTGAAGTTGGAGCTCTTGTGTAGCCTTAGGATCCCTCCTGTAAGCTGGCTTGTTGGGTAAGATAGCTCTAGGCACTAGGTCAATATGGTGTTCTATTCCCCTAAGTGGTGGCAGTCCACTAGGGAGCTCAGTAGGAAAAACATCACCATAACCTTTTAGGATAGACTTGACCTCCTCAGGGATATCAACCATGCTCATCCCAGTCTCCTTGGCAAGTAGTATGTACACAGGTTGTAACTCACTTAGCTCTTGTACTATTTCTGACTCACTTATCAACATGACTTCCTTGGAAGCCTCACTCATGGGGGTTGGGTTGATCTTTAAAGTAGGTGGTAAAGGTGCTAGGGTGATTTTCTTCTTCCCATACTTAAAAGTGTAGGTGTTGTCTGTCCTATAGTGAATGGCATCCCTATCAAACTCCCATGGCCACCCAAGCAAGAGGTGACATGCATCCATAGGCAGAACATCACAAAGACTTTCATCCACATACCCTTTACCAATTGAGAAAGGTACAATACATTGTTTATCCACCTTGATCTCAACCCCTTTGTTTAACCATCTGAGTTTGTAGGGTAGGGGGTGGTCCTTGGTGGGTAGAGCTAGTTTGTCTATCAGTGTTTTGGAGGCCACATTAGTGCAGCTTCCACCATCAATAATGAGGTTACACACTCTGCCCTTGATAGTACATCTGGTCCTAAAGATCTGGTGTCTTTGATCCTCTTCCAAAGGTTGGGGTTGAGTATGCATTACCCTCCATGTTACCAAACTTAACCCTGCATCAGGCTCTATCAACTCCTCACTAGCCTCTACCTCAGGCTCTTCCATCTCATCATCACAGACCAACACTTCATCATCTCCCCAATGAATTACTTCTAGGGTGCTCAGAGCCCTTTTAGATGGACATTCTCTAGCAAAATGTCCATACCCTTGACATTGAAAACACTTTTTGAGAGGGGTAGTCTTCCTTTGGCCTGCCTCAACAGCCTTACCTTTATCAAGGTTAAAAGGGGTCTTAATAGGAACCACTGGTTCTCCTATCTTGACTCCTACAAAAGGTTTGAAGGTGGGGGTTCTAGCAGGTGTCTTAGAAGCACTGACCTTTCCCTTCCCTAACTTTTCTACCCTCAAAGACAAGTTGACAGCTTCCTCAAAGGAGTATATATTTTGCAGCCTGACTTTACTAGCTATTCTCTCATCCAACCCTTCTAAGAACCTTGCTATCTTTTGCTCAGACTTCTCAACAACCTCACATTGCAGTGTGAGTTGTTCAAAGTCCCTTAGATAAGACTCTACAGGTCTTTGGTCTTGCTTTAGGTGAGTAAGCTTAATGAACATGTCCTGGGTGTAGTCCCTAGAGACAAACTTAGCTCTCATTTTCTTTTTCAGTTTGAGCCATGACTTTACAGGTTCTTTCCCTTCCCTAACCCTCAAGGTTTTCATGTTTTCATACCAAAGTGAGGCATAGCCTTTTAGTTTCATGATAGCAACTTTAAAAGCTTTTCTATCAGTGTATCCTTTAAACTCAAAGACTCTTTCTACAGACCTTAGCCAATCTAGGAAATCATCAGGGTTCATGCTACCTAGAAAGTCAGGGATCTCTACCTTTATGTCTTTGTCCTGGTGTCTGAGAAGACTTTGATCTGAGCCATCTGAGTCTGACATTTCAAACTGATCTACAGGTTGTCTCCTCCTTCCTCCACCTTGTGGGAAAGGTGCTCCTCTTCCTCGACCTCTGCCTCCCCTTGTATCATTGTTCTGTTGGCCCTCAAGGAGTTCATTGACAGATCTAGAGACCTCCATTACAGTTCTGACAAGACCTTGAACTGTGTTTTCAAGACCTGTGATTCTCTCTTCACTCATGGTTGGATTTTGTATTTTTAATGTAGATAGGTAAATGAACTCACAAACCAAAGCTCTGATAACCAATTTGCAATGAAACTATTTAGAAAGACAAGCTAAACAATGACAAATTGAACTAAAGTTAGACACTTTGAAATTGCTCTGTTTTGTTTGGACTGGAGGCTGAAAGAAAAGAGATAGAACCTTAACCAAAGCACAAAGCCAATGGTTGAGGGTTGAACCTTGATCCCAGCACACAACTAAGGGTCTAAGCTCACTTCCAAGCACAAAGCAAAGGAAGTTGTCTCAAGCACACAGCCAAGAGATATTAACAGAAACAAGGTTTCAGTTTTATGTTTTACTTCAAATATCCCTTTCATTCATTAGGAATAAGCCTTATATAGGCAATGAGATTACATCTTGCTCGTTCAATACATCCTAGGGCCACAATTGGCTTGCAAAAGAAACAGAAATAACAGCTACATTGTTCAGAACTAAAGCAATAAAGTAGAAAAGCAGTTCTAATGAGACAATCTGCCTTAATTGGGTTGTTTAGGTTGAAACTGGTGGAGGAGTGGACTTTCAAGCTTGATTCTTGAGCTCAACTGAAGTGGGATGAATGCCAAAGGTCCTGCTAAAAGGCCATCGAGCTTGTTTGATCAAAAGGGGAAAGTTTGATAGTGACATTTTAACTACTGCAAAAGGGTTGAATTCTGGACAGTTGGGTTCGTCCCTAAGCTAACTTTTTGTGTATGCATTTCCTGAGGAATAAATCCTGGACAAAGTTGTAGAGGACCCTCCCTAGGACTTAGGTTGATGGTTGGTTAGGCTTGTTTGAATGTGTGAGACCCCCATGGACCCTGTTTAGAAAGACTGTGACTGACTGTTTGTGGCTGAGGGTTGTTAATGTTGTGTTGGGTTTGTTGTGCTGTTGGCTGTGGGTTGTTGTGGCTTAGTCTTGGAAAGTGGATGGATAGGCTTTGTTCTGGATGGTGTGGTGTTATCTTTGCTGGCCTGAAGTGGTGGCTACTTGGACTGAATAAGACATTGTCATAACTAGTCATGGTGTTGTCTGGATGGTTGTTGTTGCCTTGAATGATGTTGTTGTCTGGATGTTGTTGATGTTGAGTCTTGTCTTAAGCTTATGCCTTTCCTTGATCATGTACTCCCATTGCAACCTCCCTTTCTTGAAAAGGATTTGCCCTCAAATCTTCATCACCTTCTTCATCTGATTCACCATGGTAGGGGCTCAGGTCTCCAACATTGAAAGTACCATGGACACCATAGCTTCCTGGTAGATCCACTTTGTAAGCATTTGTGCCTATCTTCTCCAATATCTCAAATGGTCCATCAGCTCTTGGCATGAGCTTGTTTCTCCTCTTGTCTGGAAATCTCTCTTTTCTTAAATGCAACCATACAAGATCCCCTGCCTTGAACTCCCTTGCTTTCTTAGGCCCTTTGGACCTAGCCTTGTACAACTCATTGGACCTTTCAATCTGCTTCTTGACTTGCTCATGAATCTGTATCATTTGCTCAACTCTTTTCTT
Source organism: Heliosperma pusillum (assembly GCA_022085475.1). Taxonomy (NCBI): domain Eukaryota; kingdom Viridiplantae; phylum Streptophyta; class Magnoliopsida; order Caryophyllales; family Caryophyllaceae; genus Heliosperma; species Heliosperma pusillum. The sequence continues at coordinate 17,075 of JAIUZE010002627.1, read as the reverse complement.
TGCATCATAGCTTGCTTTGCTTCCTTTGACTGGTGCTAGGTCTGTAGGCATGAGAGGATTAGTTCCATAAACTGTTTCAAAAGGACTTTTACCTGTGCTGCTGGAGGGAGCTCTGTTGAAGGCAAACTCAGCTTGTGCTAGCCTGAGGTCCCAATCTTTTAATGACTTAGAAACAATGCTCCTTAAGATCTTTCCTAGTGTCCTGTTAGTGACTTCTGTCTGCCCATCAGTTTGGGGATGGTGAGAAGTACTAAACAATAGCCTCGTCTTCAATAGCTTCCACAAGGTTCTCCAGAAGTGACTCATGAACTTTGTGTCTCTATCTGAGACAATGCTTCTAGGTACCCCATGTAACTTGACAACCTCCCTAAAGTATAGTTCAGCTACCCCCAAAGCATCCTCAGTCTTCTTACAAGCAATGAAATGTGCCATTTTGCTGAATCTATCTACAACCACCATGATGGAATCCTTTCCCCTTTGAGTTCTTGGTAAGGCTACAATGAAATCCATGCTGAGATCTTCCCATGGCTTGTTTGGTACTGGGAGTGGTGTGTAAGGGCCAGCCTGAAAGTGTGCTTTGGCTAGTTGACAAGACCTGCATCTTTTGAGGGCATCTTGCACATCACTGAGCATCTTAGGCCAATAGAACTGATCTTGCAATATGTCATAGGTCTTCTGCACCCCAAAGTGACCAGCAAGGCCATTGGAGTGAACCTCCTTGACCAGTAGTCCCCTATAAGGTCCCTTAGGCACACAAAGTTTGTTTCCATAGAACAAGTAGCCTTCCTGAGCTGTGTACTTGCTTCCTTTCTTGACTTGCCCTTCTTGATACACCTCCCATTCATGCTTGAAGTCTAGGTCTTCCTGATAGAGCTCTTTCATGAATTCAAACCCCAACACCCTTTGTTCCATGAAGATCAACATCACAGGCCTCCTAGACAATGCATCAGCCACAATATTGTTCTTGCCCTCTATATACTTGCTGGAGAATGAGAAGGATTGCAAGAACTCTACCCATTTGGCATGTCTGGGGTTGAGTTTATGCTGTCCATTGATGTATTTGAGAGCCTCATGATCAGAATGTAGCACAAATGGCTTAGGCTTTAAGTAGTGTCCCCAATGGTTCAATGCTCTCACAATGGCATAAAACTCTTTGTCATATGTGGAGTAGTTAAGCTTAGCCCCATTTAACTTCTCACTGAAGTATGCAACATGCTTCTTCTCTTGTGTAAGCACAACACCTATGCCAAGGCCACTGGTATCACACTCTACCTCAAAGAGTTTGTTAAAATCTGGTAGAACCAATATTGGAGATTTACACAATAGCTCCTTGATCAGGTTGAAGGACTTCTCAGCCTTCTCATTCCACTTGAACTCTCCCTTCTTCATGCACTCAGTAATAGGGGCCATGATTGAGCTAAACCCTTGTATGAACCTCCTATAGAAAGAGGCTAACCCATGAAAACTTCTAACATCAGCAACAGTTTGAGGAAGGGGCCATTCCTTGATTGCTTGAACTTTCTCATAATCAACTGCTACTCCTTTCTTAGAAATGATGAACCCAAGGAAATAAACCTCAGGCTGCATGAAACTGCACTTCTCTAGTTTGCCATACAACTTGTTCTCTCTTAGGACCTCAAACAACAATTTCAGATGCTGTAAATGTTCTCCCTTAGTTGAACTGTAAATAAGAATATCATCAAAATAAACCACCACACAGTTGCCTAAGTAGGGTCTTAGGACCTCTGTCATCGAATAAACCCTCGCGATTGATTAGGAGAAGCGAGAAAGATGGATTCTTGTCCTCGATAGGAATTCCCCGACGATTGCCGAGTAAGAAACCGATGTATTTTCAAGGGTCGCCCTCGGAAAAAGAAGTAGAAAAAGGGTAGCCTTCCATGCCAAGCCAACACCATTCCACTGATCGGGGGGCGTTCGTCGTGACTGAGGGGGTCCCGAGCATGAGAGTGAAAAGCGGCTTAAGCAGCTCTTTTGGCTTGGGATGATTTGAATCTGCTTTAGCTATCAACCTCATGAAGGTACTAGGGGCATTAGACAACCCAAAAGGCATTACCAACTATTCATAGAGCCCATGTTTAGTTTTGAAAGCTGTTTTCCATTCATCCTCTGCTCTTATCCTTACTTGGTGGTAGCCTGCCTTAGATCAATCTTTGTGAATACTTGAGCCCCACTCAACTCATCCAGAATATCATTAAGTCTAGGTATTGGGAACCTATACTTGATGGTAATGTTGTTGATGGCCCTACTGTCAATGCACATACGCCAAGTCCCATCCTTCTTTGGTACAAGCAAGGCTGATACAGCACAAGGGCTAAGGGATTCCTTGACATAGCCCTTGTTTAGCAGCTCACCTACTTGAAGTTGGAGCTGCAACGGGAGTATGTGACCAAGCCAAGACACGAGCCATGACACGAGCTCAAGACAAGACACAAACTCAAGACAAGACTCAACATCAAAACAACAACCTACATTCAGACAACACCATGACCAGCTATGACAATGTTCTATTCAGTCCAAGCCACAACCACTTCAAGCCCGCTAAGACAACACCACCACAACCAGAACAAAGCCTAGCCATCCACTTCCCAAGACTAGGCCACAACAAAGCTCAGCCAACAGCCCAACAAACCCAACACAACAAAACCAGCCCCCAGCCAAAAACAGCCTATCACTGCCTTTCTAAACAAGGTCCATGGGGCCCCACACAATCAAACAAGCCTAACCAACCCTCAAACCTATGTCTTGGGAAGGTCCTCTACAACTTTCCCCATGACTTCCCTCCCCAGAAACAAACACACAAAGAGTTAGCTTAGGGACAACTTCAGACTGTCCAGATTTCAGCCTTTTTGCAGTAGTTAACATGTCACTATCAAACTTTCCTTTTAGGATCAAACAAACTCGAGGGCCTTTTAGAAGGACCTTTGGCATCCATCCCACTTCAGTTGAGCTCAAGAATCAAGCTCAGAAGTCCACCCCTCCACCAGTTTCAACCCCAACAAACCAATTAAGGCAGATTGTCCTATTAGAACTATTTTTCTACTTTATTGCTTTATGCTGAAAAATGTAGCTGTTATTTCTGTTTCTTTTGCAAACCCATTGTGGCCCTAGGATGTAATGAACGAATAGGATGTAATGTCCTTGCCTATATAAGGCCTTTTCCTTATGAATGAAAGACAGATTTGAAGTAAAATATAAAACTGAAACCTTGTTTTTGTTGCATCTCTTGGCTGTGTGCTTGAGACAACTTCCTTTGCTGTGTTCTTGGAAGTGAGCTTGGGTCCTTAGCTGTGTGCTGGGATCAAGGTTCAACCCTCAACCATTGGCTTTGTGCTTTGGTTAAGGTCCTATCCTTGTTCTTTAACAATCAATTCAAACCGAAACAGAGTACTTGCAAGTGTCTTAATCTTAGCTCAATTTGTCATTGTTTAGTTGTCTTTTCTGAATAGTTTCAGTGCAAATTGGTTATCAGAGCTTTGGTTTGTGAGTTCATCTACCTAACTACATTAAAAACACAAAATACAACCATGAGTGAAGAGAGAATCACGGGTATTGAAAACACAGTTCAAGATCTTGTCAGAACTGTAATGGAGGTCTCTAGATCTGTCAATGAACTCCTTGAGGGCCAACAGAACAATGATACAAGGGGAGGTAGAGGTCGAGGAAGAGGAGCACCTTTCCCACAAGGTGGAGTAAGGAGGAGACAACCTGTAGATCAGTTTGAAATGTCAGATTCAGATGGCTCAGATCACAGTCTTCTCAGAAACCAAGACAAAGATATCAAGGTAGAGATTCCTGACTTTCTAGGTAGCTTGAACCCTGATGATTTCTTAGATTGGCTAAGGTCTGTAGAAAGAGTCTTTGATTTTAAAGGATACACTGATAGAAAGGCTTTTAAGGTTGCTATCATGAAACTAAAAGGCTATGCCTCACTTTGGTATGAAAACATGAAAACCTTGAGGGTTAGAGAAGGGAAAGAACCTGTAAAGTCATGGCTCAAACCGAAAAAGAAAATGAGAGCTAAGTTTGTCTCTAGGGACTACACTCAAGACATGTTCATTAAGCTTACTCACCTAAAGCAAGACCAAAGACCTTTAGAGTCCTCCCTAAGAGACTTTGAACAACTCACTTTGCAATGTGAGGTTGTTGAGAAATCTGAACAAAAGATAGCAAGGTTCTTAGAGGGGTTGGATGAAAGGATAGCTAGCAAAGTCAGGCTACAAAACATATACTCCTTTGAGGAAGCTGTCAACTTGTCTTTAAGGGTAGAAAAATTGGGAAAAGGAAAGGCCATTGCTTCTAAGACACCTTCCAGAACCCCCACCTTCAAACCTTTTGTAGGAGTTAAGATAGGAGAACCTGTGGTTCCTGTTAAGACTCCTTTCAACCTTGATAAAGGCAAGGCTGTTGAGGCAGGCCAAAGGAAGACTACCCCTCTCAAAAAGTGCTTTCAATGTCAAGGGTATGGACATTTTGCTAGAGAATGTCCATCTAAAAGGGCTCTGATTACCCTAGAAGTAATCCATTGGGGAGATGATGAAGTGTTGGTCTGTGATGAAGAGATGGAAGAGCCTGAGGTAGAGGCTAGTGAGGAGTTGATAGAGCCTGATGCAGGGTTAAGTTAGGTAACATGGAGGGTAATGCATACTCAACCACAACCTTTGGAAGAGGACCAAAGACACCAGATCTTTAGGACCAGATGTACCATCAAGGGTAGAGTATGTAACCTCATTATTGATGGGGGAAGCTGCACTAATGTTGCCTCCAAAACACTGATAGACAAGCTAGCTCTACCCACCAAAGACCACCCCCTACCTTACAAACTCAGATGGCTAAACAAAGGGGCTGAAATCAAGGTGGATAAACAATGTGTTATACCTTTCTCAATTGGTAAAGGGTATGTGGATGAGAGTCTTTGTGATGTTCTACCTATGGATGCATGTCACCTTCTGCTTGGGAGACCATGGGAGTTTGATAGGGATGCCATACACCATGGGAGAGACAACACTTACGCCTTCAAGTATGGGAAGAAGAAGATCACCCTAGCACCTTTACCACCTGCTTTAAAGATCAACCCAACCCCCATGAGTGAGGCTTCCAAAGAAGTCATGTTGATAAGTGAATCAGAAATAGCACAAGAGCTAAGTGAGCTACAACCTGTATACATATTGCTAGTCAAGGAGACTGGGATGAGTATCATTGTTATCCCTGAAGAGGTCAAATCTATCCTAGAAAGTTATGGTGATGTCTTCCCTACTGAGCTTCCTAGTGGACTGCCACCACTTAGAGGGATAGAGCACCACATTGACCTAGTGCCTGGAGCTATCTTACCCAACAAGCCAGCCTACAGGAGTGACCCTAAGGCTACACACGAGCTCCAACTTCAAGTAGGTGAACTACTCAACAAGGGCTATGTCAGAGAGTCCCTCAGTCCTTGTGCTGTACCAGCCTTGCTTGTGCCAAAGAAGGATGGGACGTGGCGTATGTGTATTGATAGTAGGGCCATCAACAACATTACCATCAAGTATAGGTTTCCCATACCTAGACTTAATGATATTCTGGATGAGCTAAGTGGGGCTCAAGTGTTCACTAAGATTGATCTGAGGCAGGGCTACCACCAAGTGAGGATAAGAGCAGGGTATGAATGGAAGACAGCTTTCAAGACTAAACATGGGCTCTATGAATGGCTGGTGATGCCTTTTGGGTTGTCTAATGCCCCTAGCACCTTCATGAGGTTGATGACATAAGTCCTAAGGCCTTACTTAGGCAAGTGTGTAGTGGTGTACTTTGATGATATTCTTATTTACAGTTCAACTAAGGGAGAACATTTGCAACATCTGAAGTTGTTGTTTGAGGTCCTAAGAGAAAACAAGTTGTATGGCAAGCTAGAGAAGTGCACCTTCATGCAGCCTGAGGTTTACTTCCTTGGGTTCATCATCTCTAAGAAAGGGGTAGCAGTTGATCCGGAGAAAGTGCAAGCAATCAAGGAATGGCCCATTCCCCAAACTGTTACTGATGTAAGAAGTTTCCATGGGTTGGCATCTTTCTATAGGAGGTTCATACAAGGGTTTAGTTCAATCATGGCCCCTATTACTGAGTGCATGAAGAAGGGAGAGTTAAAGTGGAATGAGAAGGCTGAAAGGTCCTTCAATCTGATCAAAGAGCTATTGTGCAAGTCTCCAATATTGGTTCTACCAGACTTTAACAAACTCTTTGAGGTAGAGTGTGATGCCAGTGGTCTTGGCATAGGAGCTGTGCTTACTCAAGAAAACAAACCTGTGGCATACTTTAGTGAGAAGCTAAATGGGGCCAAGCTTAACTATTCCACATATGACAAGGAATTCTATGCCATTGTGAGGGCATTGAATCATTGGGGACACGACTTGAAGCCTAAGCCTTTTGTGCTTCATTCTGATCATGAGGCTCTCAAATACATCAATGGACAACACAAACTCAACCCCAGACATGCCAAATGGGTAGAGTTCTTGCAATCCTTCTCATTCGCCAGCAAGTACATAGAAGGTAAGAACAATGTTGTAGCTGATGCATTGTCTAGAAGGTCTGTAATGTTGACCTTCATGGAGCAAAGGGTGTTGGGGTTTGAATTTATGAAAGAGCTCTAGCAAGAGGACCCAGACTTCAAGCATGAATGGGAGGTACACCAAGAAGGGCAAGTCAAGAAAGGGAGCAAGTACACAGCTCAAGAAGGATACTTATTCTATGGAAACAAACTGTGTGTGCCTAAGGGACCTTATAGGGGACTACTGGTCAAAGAGTTTCACTCCAATGGCCTTGCTGGTCACTTTGGGGTACAGAAGACCTATGACATCTTACAAGATCAGTTCTATTGGCCTAAGATGCTCAGTGATGTGCAAGATGCCCTCAAGAGATGCAGATCTTGTCAAATAGCCAAGGCACACTTTCAAGCAGGCCCTTACACACCACTTCAAGTACCCAACAAGCCATGGGAAGATCTCAGTATGGACTTCATTGTAGCCTTACCTAGAACTCAAAGGGGAAAGGATTCAATCATGGTGGTTGTAGATAGGTTCAGCAAGATGGCACATTTCATTGCTTGTAAGAAGATTGAGGATGCATTGGGGGTAGCTGAACTATACTTTAGGGAGGTTGTCAAGTTACATGGGGTCCCTAGAAGCATTGTCTCAGATAGAGACACAAAGTTCATGAGCCATTTCTGGAGACCCTTGTGGAAGCTGTTGAAGACCAGGTTATTGTTTAGTACTTCTCACCATCCCCAAACTGATGGGCAGACAGAAGTCACTAACAGAACACTAGGGAAGATCTTAAGGAGCATTGTTTCTAAGTCATTAAAAGATTGGGACCTCAAGCTAGCACAAGCTGAATTTGCCTTCAACAGAGCTCCCTCCAGCAGCACAGGTACAAGTCCTTTTGAAACAGTTTATGGCACTAATCCTCTCATGCCTACAGACCTAGCACCAGTCAAAGGAAACAAGGCAAGCTATGATGCAAAGAAAAGAGTTGAGCACATGATACAGATTCATGAGCAAGTCAAGAAGCAGATTGAAAGGTCCAATGAGTTGTACAAAGCTAGGTCCAAGGGGCCTAAGAAAGCAAGGGAATTCAAGGCAGGGGATCTTGTATGGTTGCATTTAAGAAAAGAGAGATTTCCAGACAAGAGGAGAAACAAGCTCATGCCAAGAGCTGATGGACCATTTGAGATATTGGAGAAGATAGGCACAAATGCTTACAAGGTGGATCTACCAGGAAGCTATGGTGTACATGGTACTTTCAATGTTGGAGACCTGAGCCCCTACCATGGTGAATCAGATGATGAAGGTGAGGAAGATTTGAGGGCAAATCCTTTTCAAGAAAAGGAGGTTGCAACAGGAGTATGTGACCAAGACAAGACACAAGCTCAAGACAAGACTCAACATCAAGACAACAACACCATTCAAGACAACAACATCTATTCAGACAACACCATGACCAGTTATGACAATGTCCTATTCAGTCCAAGCCACAACCACTTCAAGCCTGCTAAGACAACACCACCATAACCAGAACAAAGCCTAGCCATCCACTTCCCAAGACTAAGCCACAACAAGACACAGCCAACAGCCCAACAAACCCAACCCAACAAAAACATCCCTCAACCAAAAACAACCTATCACAGTCTTTCTAAACAGGGTCTATGAGGGCCTCACACAATCAAACAAGCCTAACCAACCCTCAAACCTATGTCTTTGGAAGGTCCTCTACAACGTTCCCCAGGACTTCTCTTCCAGGAAACAAACACACAAAGAGTTAGCCTAGGGACAACTCCAGACTGTCCAGATTTCAGCCTTTTTGCAGTAGTTAACATGTCACTATCAAACTTTCCTGTTATGATCAAACAAACTCGAGGGCCTTTTAGCAGGACCTTTGGCATCCATCCCACTTCAGTTAAGCTCAAGAATCAAGCTTAGAAGTCCACTCCTCCACCAGTTTCAACCTAAACAAACCAATTAAGGCAGATTGTCTCATTAGAACTACTTTTCTACTTTATTGCTTTATGCTGAACAATGTAGCTGTTATTTCTGTTTCTTTTGCAAGCCAATTGTGGCCCTAGGATGTATTGAACGAATAGGATGTAATCTCCTTGCCTATATAAGGCCTTTTCCTAATGAATGAAAGACAGATTTGAAGTAAAACATAAAACTGAAACCTTGTTTCTGTTAACATCTCTTGGCTTTGTGCTTGAGACAACTTCCTTTGCTTTGTGCTTGGAAGTGATCTGAGGTCCTTAGCTGTGTGCTGGGATCAAAGTTCAACCCTCAATCATTGGCTTTGTGCTTTGGTTAAGGTCCTATCCTTGTTCTTTAACAACCAGTCCATACAGAAACAGAGTATTTGCAAAGTGTCTTAACCATAGTTCAATTGTCATTGTTTAGTTGTCTTCCTGAATAGTTTCAGTGCAATTATATTAACCAAATATGAGATTATCCATTTTATTTTCCTGTAATTATAAAATGTGACTTAAAATGTTAAGTCTAATTATTTGTTATAAAATTGCATTTAAATTGGTTAAATGCACATTTATAAGCAAAATTACATGTTACATGTCACATGTCACATAAGTGACAAATGACAAAATACAAAAGATAAAATGGACACCCATATTGTTATGGTGCACCGGTTTTTTATGGGTTAGAAGTGGCAATTGGTTTTTTAATTGTTAATCTAATATAGATTAGACAACATGATTACTACCCAAGCCTTCTATCCCTAAGTCTAACACATTGAGAAGACAAATAGCATAAGCATGCTCATCCTTCCCCATTTGTGTTGAGTGGCCGATCCTCATGTGACAATAAGGAGATGTTTTCTCCTTATTAGTATGTACTAGATCTTAGATGTACATGATACACTTATCTCTCTTCATTTCCTCTCTCTCACACTACAAAACTTAAGAAGTTTTTCACCATAAACTTAATGTTCTTTTCTGACTAAGAATAATGTTTACTAAGTGTATTAATTAGATTTTTAGTTATTTTAAGGGAGACTACTATATTATGCTAGTGTAGTATTTTATAGTGTATAAGAGGTTGTCTTGGGTGCAACTAATTGGAGTGTTCTTAATCTAAGAACTTGGAAATCATCCTTTTACTATAAGCTCAAGAACAAAGTAGGAAGGTGTCCTATTTTGTGCCCAAAATCCGTTCAAACCAATGTAAGGAACAATTTATTCTTCTTATTTGTATTTTTGTTATGCATGCATAAGATCTAATTAGTTTATTGAGTAAACTAAAAATAATATGATCTTAGAAGTGTCTAATATCGAGTTTAAGAAACTTACAAGCGGTATCAAGAGCTTTGGTTGTTGCATGCATAATCGAGTTTGAGTTTTTTGGAGTTATTGTAACTTAAAGATAACTAGTAATTTGTGTTTTATAAGATAAAATCACAAAGTTATTTTCATGTCAATATATTCTGGTCCTAATATGAATTTAGGTCATTTTGATGATTTATGGAAATTTATATTGCTCAAGTATGATTTTTAGTGTTTTTATTACATTTTAATGAGTAAAATAATGTTTAAAATGCTAAAAATAATTTATTTTACTTACTGTATGTAAAAATTTTAGTGAAGTAGACATATTTCTCATGATTTATGATTTTTATATGATAAAATGGAATAAACAAAGGTCAAATGGTTTAAAATACTTCTGCTTTGAATCTGACCAAGACATTTGAGTATGTTATCACATGCATGTTTTCCAGTTAGACCGGAAAATTTCAGACTTATGTGATTTGTGTAGCATGATTTATGAACTTTTAATGTACAAATAGCACAAATAGTGACTTATTTAGAAAATAAAGCTAAAATAAATTTCATGTCAAGAGAAAATTTTTCCTGGTTATATAAATGTCCCAAATTTGAGATCTAAAGTTTAAAATTTAATTTGATTAATTTTCACATGCTTTATGTCTTTTATTTGATAAAACCAATAAAGCGCAACCGATTTTTCTCAAAAACGATTCGAAATTTTTAAACCATGATTTTTGACATTATGAGTGTCATGGAAATGTTCCAGAATGTACAAAAATTTAAAATTCAAAAATTAAAATTATTGTAATTAAATTTGGATTTATTTGATTAAAATATGATTTTAAAGTCTAATTTTGAGCAATTATATAACAACAAGTTGAATTATTGTCAAAAATTGATTGATGACTAATTTTGAGGCCTAAATGAGTTGGGATAATTAACTTGGACTTGAATATGATTTAAGTATTGTATGGTGATTTTAAAATGTTATTATCATGCATTTCCGTAAAACCGGGTTATATTCGATATAAACCGTTAAATAGAGCGTGTTTATCGAATATTTTTATACATATTTTTATGCTGCATATTTATCGAATATTTGACCGTGTCAATTAAAATTATCGATAATTCATCAATTTAGTTCACTTAAACGAGATAGATAATAAATTGACATGACCTCTCATAATAAATAATTGAGATCAAGCCTTACCAAATGATAGAACCCATGAATCCCAATTTCGCAAGGAAGTAGGCTCGGCTCACCGGGGTGCTAAACTTGTTACGTTGGGTAAGTGGGGTAATAAAGGTTATTATTTCGAAATTTTGATTGAGCTCAACGGAAGTATTCGCGACCGTAGCCGCATGTGTTTTGGGCTTAAGATAAATATTAAAGTAATATTATCGACCGAGAGTTCTAATGTAGAATCGATTAAAGAGTTAATCAATCGAATTATGATGAATCGGCTCACCGTGCCCAAGTTGTTATGAATTTGGATCTAGGAATCATTTATAATAGTTGGGTAGAGGTCACTATTTAAATGTTAAAACTTGTTTAAAATATTTACAAGTATATTTAAAATGATAAATGTTAACATTTCCTTTATGTCTTAAAATTTGTACTCACAATTGTTTATTCGCAATGGCAAATGCTAATTCATCCACCACCACCATTGCTCCAACTCTCACAAATGTCTCATGGCTTCGATCCTTAATGGATCGATGAAAGTTAGAAAATAATGGCGCTAATTTTGCCGATTGGAATGCGCAACTCTGCTTGGCCGCGGAAGGTAACGACAAGCTTCGTTACCTTAGTAAAGCCTCTCCCGAAACACCTAATGAAAGGTCCACCGCCGCCGCAAGGCGAGCCTATGAGGCTTACCATAAAGAGTCCGCCGCGATCAAAAATGTTTTGATCTTCTCGATGGAGGCCGATCTTCAAAGGAGTGCCATAAAGATGAGCACGGCCTATGAAATCTATACGAAGCTTGTGACATTGTTTTCACAAGCTCCTAGGATCATACAATATGTGACGGCTACCGCATTTTTCGACATGAACTTAAGAGAGGGCCAAAAGGTTAGCCCTCATGTACTCAAATTGATTGAGCATGTCAAGACTCTTAAATTGAAAGGGGTGACCATTCCCGAACAACTCGTTATCGACCGAGTTTTACATTCCTTTGGGAAAATCAAAGCATATGTGCAGTTTAGGGTAAACTACAATATGCAAAACATCAAAACCTCTCTTCATGAATTACACAAGATGCTTCTTCAAGCTGAGAGAGACATGGGGCTAAATGTTAGCATCTCCAAGGATGTGCTCCATATTAATAATAAGAGCGAGGGGAAGTTCAAGAAAGGTGGTAGTAAAGGGAAGAAGCCCTCCACCTTCAAGGGAAAAGGTAAAGCTATTGAGAATAACTCACCCATACCCAAGAAGGGTGCCTCCAATTAGGACAAATGTCATTATTGTAATGACATAGGGCATTGGAACGGGAATTGCCCTAAATATCTAGGAGATATCAAAGCTGGAAAAGATTGTTTCAGTTGGTAAATTTTCATCCCTATCGATTATGTTATGATCTCAACTTTGGTATAATATACAAGTTGTGATTCTTACCCTTTTTATTGTAATTAGGGCATCCTAGCAAGGATAAAGGCAAGAACAAGCAAGCCTAAGAAGGCTCTTCAAAGGAAGCTAAGGTAGCCACCCATGGTGGAATACTTAAGGAAGCTTGGTCTCGAGATTGTCTCCCCTTTTGATTGTATTATGGTTGTTAAGTACATTTTATTTCCTTGTTGGACATGGAAGTTTTTAATTTTCAAGAACAAATTGTTGTAGTTGAATATTTAGTGACTTGGTTTTCAACATAAGTCACTCGGTTTTTGGAAACTTTTATTGTTCGAAAAACTTGTCGTTATACACCACTTGCACTAATAACATAAACTGTATCGACTCAAATTGATCATTATAGAGTTATGATGATTGGATCATTATGATAAGTTCAAAAACTAAGAATTTGATTCTCACTTTGAAAGATCAATTGTTAAGTTAAATTGAGTTATTGAACTCAAAATAGGGCATCTACCAAACTAATTGGCAACACCACTTATAAAGATAATATTTGACATGAATTTGAGTCCACTTCTTTAGCTTATAGAACTAGTATATCTCGAAGCTAAGATTCGATATCTTTACAATAAAGTCTTTCAGAGTGATAAGCGATATTTTGTACTAATTTATCCCCCGTTTTAGCTCGATTTCTATATGATTTATGCACTTTTTTAAGTGATTAACGAGCTAATATTACTATTCTAGTTGTTTTGCGTGCTTTGTCTCGTTTTATAGGAAATGAAGCGGTTTTGCTATATTTTCTTACTTTATGGAGTAAAGGCACTAGAATACAAGTTTACGAGGAACCGATGATAGCAATTTCATGATTGGATCACAATTCTCATTGCATCATTCCTCAAAGTGGATTGGTCTTGACTTTTGACTTAGTTTCTCAATTAAAACACAAGCCCAAGTCAACCAAAGCCTGGCCCAAGACCATTTCCGAGCTGCAAACTACCAAAACAAGGCATAAGATTTCGTGCCCAAAGAAGAAATTCGAAGAGAAGAAAGAAGATCCATCAGGGTTACATACCTGATCGGATTTACCATATACCCGATCGGGTATGTATGCTGTTGAACGCATCTTGCCTCTTCTTCTCCCAAGCTTTAATGGGGATGTTTATTGCCTTGTCTAGGGTATGAATCCGGATGGAAAAGCTCAACCTTGCAGCCCTATAAAAGCCTAAGATCATCATCATCATCAAGAACACATTACATTAGATTACATTACATCACATTACATACCAATCATATTATCATCTCTTACATTTAGCAATTTACATACAAGTTAGATTATAGTTTATGGTTTTGTATGCAAGTTTAGACATCTTACTTCAAGCATTTTCTCTAGCACTCTCTACTGTTTTATCATTACATTTTGGTTGAAATTCTTCCTTATTATTTTCTCTTACATCGTTGTACTTCCTTTCCCGGTAATTCTCTATCTTTTGCTTTCATTATTTTCAATACCGTTATGTTTATTTTATAATAGATTCTATCACTTTCATAAACCATGAATTATAATCTACTTAGCCTTCCTTTCGTATTATCATTGTTGTTAGTAATTCCGCATAAAAGTAATTTAGTCAAAATTAAATCATCGTTTAATATGTCTCATTTTACTTCACCTAGTCATATAATAATCATTGTAAATTTCATCATTAGAATAATAGCCAATTTAATATTGATCATGTCTGTAACAACCCGAAAAGTACCCGATTTTTCTAGTAAAAATATTTACGAACACTTTTCAGTAGAACTTAAGTTTTTAAAATAGGAAATTTTGTTCCGAGTCTTATTTTTAAATTCCGCGTTCGTATTTGGAATTTCTGAGGGATTTCATGAAAAGACCGTTTTTAGTCATCTTTGACTTTTCTTGACTTTTAAGTCGTCTTTGACTTTTCCTTGACTTTTTAAAAGTCGTCATTGACTTTTCTTGACTTTTAAGTCGTCCTAAACTTTTCTTGACTTTTAAGTCATCTTTGACTTTTCTCGACTTTTCAGTCAACTTTGACTTCCGTTGACTTTTTCCCGACTCGCCTCATAAGTTTGAAGACCGAAATTTTATTTAAAAAAATAATATTTTTGATTTATTTTTATTTAGATTTATTAAGATTTATCATAATTTAATATAATTATTTTGAATTTATTCGGAATTTAAAGAATAACGTTTACGGTTTTAAACCGAACGTCATTTAACTATTCCCGACTCATCGTAAATCCCGTAACAAACTCGAAACTCTACTTTGGCATGAGTCACGCGCCATGTCATCGTTTTCCACTCACTTGAGATATTTTAATTGTTTCGATTAAACTAATACAAATATCTAAGAAATTTGTAGCTTTATCGATCCGTCCGTTTAAATTACGCAAATCGCTCAAAATCAGACCCGATTCCTACCCATTTCACACGCCCCATGTCACCTATTTTTCACTCATGTTAGATCTTTTAATTAATATGATTAACCTAATAATAATATCTAAGATATTTGTAACTTTATCGGTCTGTCAACTTAAATTCCGCAATCGCTTAAAAACAGACCCGATTTGTCGTCATTTCTCACGTCTCCTTTGTCCTCTCTTTGACCTTGATATTTTCTTTCTTTTCATTTTAATAACATAATATCTTGATATTTAGTATAATTAACTTTATCGTTAATTATATTTAATCGATTACCGTAAAATAATTATTAATCGCGAGTCAATTCCGTAACAATAATTTCAAAAAAACCCGACATCCAGCTTGGCCTATATTTACACGGCTCACACAACACTCCACTCACTAACAACTTTTCATTTTTCAACAAATCAAATAAAGATCAAAATATCGCTTTCTTTAATCGTTCTTCATTTGTTCTTCGTGTTCTTCAATTGTTCATCATCGTTCTTGAGCACAACCTTCATAAAATCTTCATTTCTTAATTAAATCCGTCCTAACTTATATTTCTAGACTCTCCTCTTCGCTCCCCATCTTCACGTACGGTTTTATTTCAATTCCGACAAAATCGTTTTCAACACTTTAATTATGGAAAATCATATTTTTGTTCTAATAATGTTTTCCTTGTTATTTCTTAGGGGAAGATTTTGAAGACGAGTTGGTATCGAATCTTAGGAGAAGACTAGAGACGGGTTTCTTAGTTATTTAGTTTATTAGTTTTGGTGCCTAGTCGAGTTTACAGCTAGTAATCGGTAACGATTCCGAGTTACTCGACGAATAATGTTACATATCTTTCGTTGTTGTTTATGATTTACGGTTTTTGATTAGTAACATGATAAGTAATCCTTTTTATTATGTTGTATGGAATTTTCATGTTGTTTAGTGTTCTTGATGAATTTGGATGATCTATTTATAATCATGATTTAATATGCATGATGGTTGAATTGGATGTTAAAAATGGATGTTGTTAATTAAAATGATGTTAGGAGTAATTTGGGGTGGTGGTTGTGGTGGCCGTGGAAGTGGCCGGGTATGGTGGTTGGTGAACCGGCCGGGTCAGGCTGGTCAGACCGGTTCAGGCCGGTCCAGCCGGTCTGGGTTGGTCCTTGGTGGGTCCGGGTTTTGGTCTTTGGGTTGTGTCGATGTTTGATTGTTTAATTGTTGTTTTGACGAGTCTTAATTATGTTAAAGCATGCGGGAAATATTAGGAAAACGGTTTTAGGAAAGTTGTAAAAATCAGCCCAAATCAGCCCAAACCAGCCGTGGGGCCCATCCAGGCCCATGTGGGGTCCGGCCCAACTCAGCCCGTGGGTCCCACTTTGGGACTTGTGACGGTTTTTGAGTTATCGTCATTTTTATCGCGTTTTGTAATAATTAGCAAGCGCGAAATATTAATAAGTAAAATATTTAATTAAAAAGGTTTTTCATTAAATTATTATTTCTCACATGTTAGAAATTATACGACGAGATCGTAGTTTATTTAATATCCTTTAAGTCAATCGGGGGTTTACGTAAGATTTAATAATTCACATGTTAGAAGTTTTATTAAAATAACATGTAATGAATCTGTTGATTTTATGTCTATGTGATAAAGACTCTGTTTCTAGCCGGTTTGATCCAACGGGTTTGGTCAAACTAAGATCTAGTCAGCCCCGATTTGACTGATGACCCGTCGCGGGACCCGGGTCGGGGATTTGTCTTCAAGTAAGGTTGTATTGAATTATTGAATTAGCCTTAGTAGATATGAGGCGATATGATATTTGATTATTAATTGATATGCAATTAGTCACATGATAGGATGTTTTCCCGTGACTGTTTGATTATATGGTTGGTGTCGTGTTGACTAAGTACCCATAGAGAATTATGAGTATATGGCGTCTTGACCATTCTAATTCTAAATGATATCTTGGGACCATGGACATTGAATAGGCCTTAACTATCTTTTATTAACGAGCATATTAGTTTTCATCTTGTAGCTTTTGTGTCACTGGCTTGGGCCTTTTGATACCAAGCCGGGGGCATGGCATCCTAAGAGTTTCCGCTTTGGGGAAGGGAGCCAGCTTAAGTACTAGCCATCTCTGCTTAGGGGGTCGCCTAGCAGAGTTTCTCATGTACGGTTATGTAATGAGACAGGGAATGGGTTAGCTGTTGTCGCTAGGGCTGATCAGTCTAGGGCTAGGATGTTTTCCTACCTTGTGGTATAGACTCGAGTTACAGAT